>MQRK01250215.1:47037-64143 GCA_001938485.1 Girardia tigrina
AAAACTATTAGATTTTATTTAAATTATTATTACAATGTAATTATATTAAAAGTACATTAATAGTACATTAATAGGTAGAAATTAAACTGACTTTATTTAAGTGCGGGTTATACGTAAAAAATTATACTTTTCATAGAAATTTCTGATATTTTTAATGTGCGGGTTATATTCAAGAAATTAGGGTAATTACTTTTAAAAAATTTATAAACTCAAAACGATTTTTTATATTAATACATAAATATATTTTATATGAATTCAACATAGAAAAAAAATTCAACAAAAAAAATCAATTCATTTTGCATACTGAAATAAGATGGATTTCTAAAGGTCAAGTTTTGAATCGCTTCTTAGAATTAAAAAAAGAAATTGAGAAATTTTTTCACCAAGAAAACAGAAAAGAGTTCTGCAAATTATTGCAAAATCAATTATGGTGTTTAAAAGTTTACTATTCGACAGACATATTTGGTCATTTAAATGCATTAAATTTAAGCATGCAAGATAAACATGAAAATATTTTGTTTTCTACAGAGAAAATTAAAAACTTTATAGCTAAAATCAAATTATGCAACGAAAAAATAAGAGAAGGCAACATAAGTATGCTCGTAGAAGTTGCAGAAAATAAAACTAAAACATTGCATTTCCTAATTTACAATCACTTGACGACCTTGCACGAAGAAATTTCTAACTATTTTCCAGAAATTTTCATTGATTGAATACATAATCCTTTTTGTTGAATCTACTCATGATTTAAATCTTTCGGAAGAAGAATTATTATTAAATATTCATAATGATCGTTCACTGCGACTGAAGCATCCCGAAATTTATATTGATTCGTTTGGGTTAGAAATTCGAAAAAAATATTTATATAAAGGGGAAAAAGCTTGCAAAATTATATAACAATTTTATACCTCATATTTATGTGAAGCAGGATTTTCTGCTCTGATAAACATAAAAACAAAAAAAGATCAAGACTCAATTCAGTTGAAAATGAATTGAGAGAATGTCTATCAAATATTCGACCTGAAATTGACACATTAATTGCGAATTACCAAGGTCAGTGTCTCATTAGTAATTTTTATTAATTATCTTGTTAATGTTCATCAGAAATAAATATATGTACTTGTATGTGATTCTTATATATATATATATATATATATATATATATTACAATAAAAATGTGGTTTGTGATTAATATGTTCGTTTCTAATAAAAAATATCACCATTATTTTTGGGTGCCGCGAAATTTTAAAATAGCATATTGGGGTGCCGCCACCTGAAAAGGTTGGGAAACACTGAATTATTCTAATAGTATTTCTGAAAACAAAAATACAAATTCCTGTAAATTAATATCTTAGATAAATTTAAAAGTTGTTTTGCATGTATTCAAGATAGATTTTCAAGCCTTTTGATTTTTTTTGCAATATTTAACTCGACAACATAAAGATGACGGATTTTATGTTATATTATATTTTCTTTTAGTCACAAAATAATGATTCTCATTGACAATATTGTTTGATTTAGATGAATAGACGATTTAGAAACGATGCTCGGTGGTGTGAAGCACAAAACAAAATGTTAAAAGAATTTCCAGAAAAAAACTAACTTGAGATGTGATTTTTTATAAATATTTATTTTAAGTCATTTATATATTATATTTAACTCACTTTTAAGAAATGTGAATGAAGATGATTTATAATTTTACGCAAAACTACATATGTCTTTGATTGAATTACGCATTCATTATGTTATTAAGAAATAATAATATTCTAGATTTTTCATTTTTTATTCTTAAATTTTAAAATTATTTATTAATAATAGTTATTATAAAAGAAAATGATCCAAGAATACGATAATTTTGAGTCTGAGATATATATATGAATATATATCCCTCTTTTATATATGAATGAAAATGAAAACAAATAACAATAAGTACAACTATATTATCGATCAAAACTCGAACAGAAAGAGGGATAAAAGAAGATAATAATGATCACCAAAAAATACTCTTGAGATTGGAAACGGTCAGAGAATAGTTAAATTACTTGCAGACTTTTCGACAATAGGGTCTATAAGAATCGCTTCAACTGGTGTGGTTGCGAAAACTAAGAAATTTTCTGTTTTTCACGATTATAATGGATTACCGTAATTCAACTTTTTGGTTGATGGAGTTGATTTGTGGAAAGAAATTATGAGGAGATTCTTTATAATTCCACGATTCACAACGCGCAGTTTCTATGTCAAATTCAATTTTTTATTTTATTGATTTTTTTTTATTTTCAATTGATTTTTTATATCATTTTTTCGAATATATTATCATTTATTCTCCCTTTCAATACCGTCTGGTAGGTCTCAGAATTAAGGGACTGTTACAGGGATGTTTCTCTGGTGTTCGGTAGTGGGCTCATATTTGATATTTTGGATTAATTATAATTCCTTTTGTTCAAAACTCATTTTTAATATAAAAGATTCTTTCACAGAGAAGAGAATAAAATCGTTGTTCAAGAAGTTTAGAAAATCATATTTTCAAAAATGTATTTTTTCTCAAAATTCATGGAAAGTTTTTAAGTTAACTGAGACAAAATAAAATATCAAATTCTGACGAAAATTCAATTTTTTGCAAATTGTGGACACCCTAAATTTTAGGGCCTAAAACAATAATATAATTTTAATTATGAAACTAAATTTAACCCTACAATGCGCCGTGATTCATATTTGAATCAACCATATTTTACCTCAATATCTTTTAATCACGTGATATTCTTTGAGTGTTTACATACTGTGAACCAAAAACATTGTCTATGGAATGATAACTGCCCATAAAGTCATAGATGCAATATATTTTGTCAACAAAAATGACAGTTCAGTTTGTAATACTGGCCGCGTATTTTATGATAATTAAAAAAATTGCGCATTGTTGGGTTAATCACTGACTATAATAAAAATGTTTAACGGCTCATTCAAAATTAAATCGTCGAAATTTGCGAAAATTTCAAAAATCATCTTTTCTCTTTATTAAAAATTAAAAATTTAGCATATCTCAATTAATCGTAAGTCAAAACTCAATTCAATTCTTTTTGCAAATAAAAAAATATTACAAGTTTCTAAATCAAAATTTGATTGTCAAGAGAACTCAAGAACAAATCGTCACATCAAAATATTTTTTAACAATCAAAAAAGAATTCAAAATTAAACAGAGAAAAAATAACTTTCAAATCAGTAAACAATCAAAAGAAAACTATTTTTGTCATATCAAAGTAAAAATTTTAAATTCAGTGATAAAAAATTCGAGATTGTGGCACTTGACTCGCTCTGAGTTGGTAGCCAATCAGAGCTAGTGATGACTGAGTGAGTGCAGCGAGACTGGGACGCGGGGGTGTCAGTGGACTGCCTTCGGTTTGATGGGGAATAGTGAATAATCCGATCTCACCTGGGCGCCCTTCACTGTGATCTTTTTTTATTAATCTCTTCGCTGAAACATAGACCAGCGTGAATAAACTCTAAACAAATACAAAACTTATTTTAGGAGATTATCTGACTACGATCAAACATATAATCGCTCGACATCATAAAATCATTATTGTAGGGGAATTGGGACATTTCCCCGCGTACTCTTCCCAGTAAATGAACCTCGTCATCTCTTTGAGGTGCTCAATCATCACAATATAATCTCCATTTGGAGTTTCACGTTTGTAAAAATATATTGATGAATAATCATTTATACTGAGAATTTGATCATTTTTCATTATCGATTCTACTGACTTCACATTCAAAACCATAATCTTCAAGAGAAAACTTTATTTTGAATAAAACAAAACATTTCAAAATTCTGTCATAAATCAATCTACCATTTTATCTCTTTAGTTTTCAGCTTTTTCAAATTCATCACCCCTTTTACCCGTTTTAGCAACATCTTCAACTAACTATTTGTTAACAATAAATTTTTTCCATCATTTTTTTGTTTTTATCACAATTAATTTTACAAAAAAAACATAAAAATATTTTTTATACCAATCTTATTATTTGTCAAACAATTTGAATTTTCATTCACAACAATAATATCAGTTCATATATACGAATATACATTCTTTAAGATAAAAATATCAGATCAATACAGATAAAATTAAATTGACAATTATTTTCTTTCTCAAGTTTTTGATATCAGATAAGTCCAGACATGTGACTATTTCAACTCAGCCTCGAAAAACATCAAAATCCAATCACCAAAAAGACGCCCAGTAGAATCGAAATAATCCATAAAAATCGTAAAACAGCTAGCATATCGATTCAGAAATCTCAACAATTTGTGATAACTCTTTCAATTTACTTTCCTTGGTTGGGGTATCTAGGTGGGTAACCAGACAATTCGACACAAGACAATTCGACACACGTACTATTCGACACAAGACAATTCGACACAAATTTTTCAATTAAACACATTTATTAATTCGACATATTTTTCATTCGACACAGTAAAAGTTAATTTTTAGCATTTTATTCATTGCAAATTAGCTAGCCAACACAAGTATTTCAGTTTATCAACATTCGATGCATTCAAATTGTAATTGTAATCTTGCACAGCCGTTGCAATAGCCTCACTCAATGATAAATATTTTTTCTTTACAATCTCTGAACGACCTGACAGAGCATTTTCCAAAGTCAGTCTTTGACAAGCTATACCTCTTCTAAGTCAATCAATCAAGGTCCAAATACTGGGGTGGCTGCATTGAAATATGGCATTAAGAGCATTGTGAAAACCTTCGCAACAATTTGTAGTTTTTGGTGTTTGCTCACCAGCAGAATCGAAATGGTTCCAGCATCTTATTTGAAACTGAGGAGCTCTACTAAGAGCACCCTCAATATAAGTTGATAAGAAATATGTGATAATTTCATTTTACCTATCCTCATCAGGGAATGTTGCAGCAAGAATATCAAAAACATTCCTGACATCAGTATCAGGTACAAAAGCCAAGGTACAAAGTAATTTTAGCCTAAGATCTCAGTCTATTTTACAATATTCGTGAGGTTAAACTAACTGTTAGTGAAAGTGCAAATCTTGTGATTAGGAAGTACATCATATATTGGGAAAAAGCAAGAATTCCAACAAGGGCATTTTCTAACTGCGTGAAGAAACTTGTTGATTTATATCATGTTTGGAGAAAGTTGCAAAAAAATTGTAAGAAAACTCAGTTACATTCAAGGGCCGCGAGAACAATTTCAAAATTGATCTTGATAATTTGTTTGATATTATACATGCTGATGCTTTTGGGAGAATGAAAATAGAGGAAGATAAATTATTTTTAATGAAACAGAGAGAGCCAGGTCGACCTGGATGCTTAGGTGGTGTTGATAAAAAATAGGCGGAAAAAGAAGATAGATATAAACAACGACGATTGGAGGAAGAGGAAAGGGTTGTAAGACAAAGAGAATCACTAGCTGTTACATCTACTTCCACCATAAATTACTTAGATAGTCTAGACGATTCAGACGAAGAACAGTTCTTGAATTCTGAATTTGAACGCTTTCTTCCATGACGTCTATTAAAACCAAATATCGAAACTGATTTGAAGTAAATGCTTCTCTGCGCCTATCTGAAACATCGTTCCAGTCGCACCTTGAGAAGATTTTAAATAAAAAGCAGCAGCAGATTTCACATTGAATTGATCTGATAGTATTGTGTTGTATTTTGTGTCCAAGTATAATGTTTAAATAAAATTTATTTCTATATAATATGCATCAAGTTATACATTAAGTATATGCTGACCGATCTGCAAAGAAATTAATATAATTTTACCGGTCCGCGATCAAAAAAGATTAAAAAGGGACACCCTAATATATATATATATATATATATATATATATATATAATATAAAAATAAAGCACAAATAATTCAATTATTTTTTCATTTATTATATGATCGATAAAGACAAATTGATATTTGAGTTCGAAAAACGAAGGATAATATTCAGTTACTTCCTTCCATTACAAAGTCTCTATTGTCAAGGCAAAAGTTTATAATAACCAATAGTCACTCTACGGTACTTGGATTAGTAACTTGAAGAGTCAAAGTTTTTAAAATTAAGCAAAAACCAGAAAAAAATATGATAAATTTCTTAAAATAATAAAGCAATACCATTTGAAAACATAAAATAATATCAACTTTTATTTAACAACATGATTTTGCGGGACAACGAGGGTACTTCAAGGGTTATCGAGCTGCTCCCTGTAAATTGGCGACGTCAAAACATCGAACGATATTGTTTTATGTACCACTTTGGGTTATATTCTAAATACATGTATTAAATTAATATTGTCTTTTTATATTATTGAGTGCTTCTTTTATTATTTGCTATTAATGGCCGAGTTAGTGTTTTACTGGGCAAATGTTATTATTCGACCGCAACACATTATTATTACTGAGGATCTGTTAAGAGAGAAAGCAAAAATTGTAGGGAATTATTGAATGTTCCAAAAGATTTCGTGTACAGTGGTGGATGGCTGTAATGATTTAAAGGAATTACGGAAATACGAATCTCTGGAGAAGATTCATCAGTTTCCGCGGCAAATTTTTGACGAAGAACTTAAAAATTTAAACCATATTTTGATTAACTGTGGAAATGTTCCAGCTGACATTTACAATGTAGATGAAACTGGATCATTTTTTTAGGTGCTTCCTGATAGAACGCTTGATCATAAAAACGAAATCTGCCGCGGTGCTAAAAAGCTAGAACAACGAATCACTGTATTGTTATTCTGCAATTCTACCGGAACTGACAAAAGGCGATTGCTGATAATTGGAATATCAGCGAAACCCTGATACTTCAAGAATTTTAATGTTAACTTCTACTGCACTTACACTTCTACCAATAAAGCATGGATAACCTCGAACATATTTCAAACATTTCAATGGTTAATGCAGTTCAAGAAGCAGCTCTTTTTTGAAGGACAACGTATCCTTTTTATTGTTGGATAAAGTCACTTTACGTCGCGTACTAAATTCTTGCCTCAGAAACAGAAAAAATCCACTTTCTTCCCTCGAATATGACTGCCAATCTTCAACCACAAGACAGTGACATACTCAAAAGTTTTAATTCTCATTATCGCAAGCTGCAACTCCAGAAAATGGTGGAATTGGCAAATGCCTTTGGGAACATTGGGAACCTTTTATACATGGTAGTGTACACAATATTTATTCATTTATTCTTGCCAGTGTTCCTGTCTAGTGAGTAACATTTGTGTTATGTGCCATTCTTGCAAATTTTGAAAAATATTTAAAATGAAGTCCGGTCTGAGGAGGTTAATAAATAAGGAAACTGAAATGTTTTTTTGAAAATACATTATAAGGTCACCAGTACATACACTTACAACGATTTCTGGTTCCGTAGGCAAATCTGAAGTGTTAAAATTCCATTAAAAAATAAATCATTTCAAAAAAAGTTGTTTTCAAGACATAATTAAAAATTTCTTTCTTCCTCTTTTCGAGGTGACAAGTCATCCGGAATTACTTTCGTTTTTAGAAAATGTGAGCGGATTCGACTCAGTTGATGATGAATCAAAAACAGAACTGACCGATCTAAACAAGTCTGACCCCTATCCAGATCAATGGCAATCTAAACATAATCCTCCATACGCCTACTACTTATTCTATATGTATGCCAATATGGTGGTTCTAAATAATTATCGTCGTTTAAAAGGTTTATCGACATTTAACTTTCGACCACATTGTGGAGAATCAGGACCTCCAAAACATCTTACAGCTGTTTTTCTTCTTGCAGATAATATTAGTCATGGAGTTTTACTACGAAAAACACCTGTGGTTAAGTATTTTATTACCTTTGTCAAGTAGGAGTAGCTATGTCTCCTATTAGTAACAACTTCTTGTTCCTTGAATACACAAGAAATCCATTTTACGATTACTTTTCTAGAGGATTATATGTTAGTCTTAGTACTGATGATCCATTACAATTTCACTTCACAAGAGAGCCTCTTATGGAAGAATATAGCATGGCGAGCCAGATATGGAAGCTGATCCCGACGGACATGTGTGAATTAGCTAAGAACAGTGTTTTGATGAGTGGATTCAGTGCTGAAACAAAAGAAAAATGGCTTGGAAAAGACATACAGAATAACGTCTGAACTATGCAATGCGCAATTGTAAAATGTTCTGGGTTTCTGTGACTGTAGATACCGTTTGCAACTGCTTGAATAATACTGGTATTTGCTTCGATTCGAGTACCAGAGTCGATCCTATCGATTACGGAAATCTGTTTAGTCGCATTAAAGACATTTTTACTATTTCCTGAGAACTTGATGGCTGATGAAAGTGAGTTTAAACGGATTGATGATTCACAGTCGAACTTACCGATGACAATTTTCTGGTGTCTACTGCTGCAGTGGAAGAAAAAAAAACAATTATTTTAGATCTTTTCACAACCACTGATTATAAACAACTCATTTGACAAATATTTTTATTTTTTTTTGAAATTATTTTTAGGTGTCGTACATGTTTTTTTAAATTTTTACATAATAATTAAATTCAAAATTTGAATTCATTTCGCCATTTCTCCAGTCAGATTTTGTTAGTGATGAATGGGATAAAATTCAGAATAACAAAAATAGTAGATTATTCTTATTTAAATACTTAACAATTGTCGTAAGCTTTTTAATGAAGGACCTTTTCCATTATTAAAGATAATGTGTACATCTCTAATCTCAGCAGGTTGTTTAAACTCCTGATTCGATTTTGTTAATTGAAAGACGAACCAGGGGTACCCCAATAAAAGATCAACTATATATAAATCGATAAAATATATTTAAAAACAAATGGATTATAAATATTATTAAAATTGCCAAAGTCTACATTTAACAAAATTTTCATGAGGAAACAAAAAAGTGCGAACAAAAATATTTCCAATAAATCGAATTTACCCCGGAAAAAGAAATGTAAAAACAGTCACAAAACACACAAACTAGTACAATAATAATATATTAAATGCTTCGAAAACTAAGCACCATCGACGATCGATTTTATCGCTCCTCCATGTAGTTGGTAATTTCATCGACACTGGGCAAGTCGGTGATCGACACCACGAATCTCTCCTGGACGTCGTTGAGGATCTTGGCGTCCGCCTCGTCGGAAACGAACGTAATCGCGAGCCCCTTCGTTCCGAATCGTCCAGCGCGGGCCACCTGGTCATTAGAGCGTGTCAATAGATCAATACAGCAGTGAAGCAGCGCCGCTCACCCGATGCAAGTACGTGTCGGAGTCCTCGGGCATGTCGTAATTGAACACGATGTTGACCCGCTCGATATCGATCCCTCGGCCGAACAGATTGGTCGCCACCAACAGTCGCTTGTCGAAGTTCTTGAACGATTGATATCGGGAGATCCTCTCGGCCTGCTGCATCGATCGGTGAATCGCGATGGCCGGGAAGTTCTGCTCGCACAGCAGCGCGCACAGGGCGATGCACCTCTGGACGGACTTGACGAATATGATGACCTGGTTGAAGGCCAGAGAGTCGAGCAGGTCGATCAGCTGCTTGTTCTTCTCCTTCTCGGTCAACTTCAGGTAGTGCTGCTTGAGTCCGTGCAGAGTCAATTTCGAGTCGTTATCGATGAAGATCTCCAGCGGCTAAAAAGATAATCAACTGGTGTGTGACGGGAGGAAACAATCGCGTACATCGGACATGAACTTCTTGCAGATCGGGCGAATCTCTTTGCTGAGAGTGGCGCTGAACATCATCACTTGCTTGCTGCGCGGGGTCAGCTTGAAGATCTGCTGGATATCGGCGCGCATCGAGACACTGTCCAGCACTTTGTCGCACTCATCGATGATGAAGTGCTTGATGTTGTCGAGATTGAGCGCCTTCTGCTTGACGAGATCCAGCAGCCGACCGGGGGTCGCTACGACAATCTGGGGGCACGTTTTCTTGATTGAGTCGATATCGGTTCTCAGAGGAACACCGCCGTAAAACACAGAGACCTTTACAAAATAATCAATAATAAAAATTAACATATTTGTTTATTTAATAAGAACTTTTCCACATTATATAAATCGATAAAATTATTTAAATCAATAATTAATTCTGCGTCATTTATAATTCAGTCGATAAAAAGAAGAAATTATAACAAAACTATCAGAGTGTTTTATCATTAGGAAATATGACCATATAAATCAATAGAAAATATACAATAAAATCAATAATATTGATTTTTGTTAATTATTAAAATAGCAATAGTTGTGAATTCCGATAATAAAATATCGATTACTGAATTACGTCACACAAAATCTCCATTTTAAAATCGGAAAAAAACGTTTTTTAAATCGATATTATCACTAATTGATCTAATAGGAGATTAAATCAATAATCAATCAATTAACAGATCAAATAAATCAGAATGAAATTCCTTCCACAAAAAAGAAATAAATAAACCAATTAATTGATAAATAAATCAATGGGATATTTCAGTAGATCATTCAAAATCAATCGGCCACCTTCAATCCCGACATGTACTTGGAGAACCGCTCGTACTCCTTGCTGATCTGGAAGGCCAACTCGCGCGTATGGCACAACACGAGCACGCGCGTCAGCGTCTCGTCGGCTTCGAGCTGCTGGAGCGAGGCGAGCACGAACACGGCCGTCTTACCCATACCGCTCTTGGCCTGGCACAGCACGTCCATGGACAGGATCGCCTGCGGGATGCACTCGTGTTGCACCTGACTCGGGTGCTCGAATCCACAATCGATTATCGCTCGAAGCAATTCGGGTTTGAGCAGGAAGTCCCGGAATCCCGAGCTGTGGACAGACACGTAACCGGCACCATCGGTTTTCTTTTTCGTTTCGTTGGACGTTATGACAACTTGATCATCTTCTTCGTAATCGAGGAGTTCTTGTTCGTCTGTGGCCATTGTTTTGATGTCTTGAATTATCGAGAAAAATTAAAATTAAAAGAGCCGTTCTTTCATATCCCAAAATCTACTATTCCACCATACTTTAGTGATTTGATTGATTTTAAAATAATTTGTTGATTTAAACAAATTTATTATTACTATTTTGGAAATTTTAAAATAAATATATATGAATATATTATTTTTTTATTAATCGAAAATCCACAAGATTATAATTTTATCAGAAATTAGTATTATTAAAAATAATATTTTTTTTTACTTTAATACAATAGAAAATGTAATTTATTGGAAAAAAGTGATATTTTTTTCAATTAAATCAGTGAAAAATTACAAAAAAACTTTAATACTTATAAATTTTATTTAAATTGTTAATATAAAATTATTTACAAGATTTTTCCTTATGTTTTGAACGCTAAAACTTTTACGGATAATTAATTAAAGTTTTTTAAAGTATCTGGGTTGAAAAAAATTGATGATTCACAATTAATAAAAAGTTAAATTTAATTCCGTTATTTTTGTTATTTAATTCCGTTATTTTTCCGTTATTATTTTTTGTATTACAATATCATTTTGATATGTGAAACAAGTTTATTCGAATACATATATTAAAATTGGTGTTGCTTTTTGAAATTTTTTATGAGAGAATTATTACTCTCCTTAACTTAGTTATTTTCTGTTTAAAAATTCGAAAATTTATTTTTCTTAAGGTAATTTAATAATTTCATTATAATGATTTCAATAAATTTAATGATTTCTAAATTTAAATCAATAATGATTTCAATCATAATTTTATGGATTAAAATTTTCATGAAATGCTTTCCTGTTATGTTATTTCCGTATATGCTTTAATTTTCAAGAGACATTTTGGTTCTTGATAACAAAACCAATTCTGAAATTGCTAATAATATTCAAAACTTTACGGAAAATGTTTGCCGAAGATTTAAGCAAATTGATTAGATTATTAATTCTAAAATGTAATAATTTTAGTATATTAACCATTTATTTTCTTTTATTATTGTGATTATTGATGATTTCGTGACCCATTTTTAGTGTTATCAGAATTACATGTACCTTAAAAAGCAGTAGTTGGGTTATTTAGAGGTCTAAGCTTTAGACATTATTTCGTTAGATTTTCAAACAAATAATAACAAATGAAAGATCATTTTGTAGAAAAAAATCTCAATTAAGAGAATGGTAAAATGTCCACAATCAAAGTTTTTATTTTGTTGTCGGAATGTACTTATTATTGTTGTTGGAAACGGCTTAATTAAGTGCGTTAAGAAAAGTATGTAAGAGACAGCAGCTGTTTTCAACCTGAACAAGTTATGAATGAAATTAAAACTGTTGCTGTAGATAAATTACAAAACTTATTCTTATTATTATTCAGTTAAAACAATTAAATGCAGGTTAATATTAGAATTAATTTTTTTCGGAGGGGATTTTTTTAATTTTCAAAATATTAATTATTTTAGATAGTTCTATTTTTAAACTTAATGATTTAACTTATTTTTATTCATATTTATTTTTAAAATCTTTAATGTAATTAAGATCATAATTCAATATTTTTAGGGGGATTTTTTTTAATTTACAAAATATCCATTATTTTGGGTAGTTCACATTAAAATCTTTTAAACATTTAAATTTATTCTCACGCAATTAAGATCATAATTCAAACTTTTCGAGGGGGAAATTTACCTAGATCTATCCCCTGCGTCTGCGTCTGAATGATATGACAAAGTCTAATCGGGATATTTTATTCTTACTAGATCAGAATCCAAAACTAATTAAGCTCTTCTGTGTTATATTTTAATTATATTATCGTTATATATATAATATGTTAATTACGCAAAGAAAATAACCATAAAATTTAGAAACAGTCTTTTAAAGAGTCAAGTTGAGAAACTTTTTTATTCTGCTAGTAGGCAACTTTTACTCGTGGTCAAACCATTGCTTTCTAGAAAAATCTTAATTGAAGAAGTCTTTGGATTATCAAATATGTATTAATTAACCTAAAAGTTTATTCAATTAAAGCATTTTCATTGGTTTAGAAACATTCTGAAATTTATATATCAAACAGTGGCGATTTTACTCAGTATACCAACTACATATTGTTTTTAAACGCCGATAACTACAATATATTTATACCATTTGCATTTCAATTTCAATTTTGTGCAAATCAAATTCTATTTTTTGTCAAATCAAATTAAATTTTCAGTCAAAATAAAAACACCCAAACAAAACAAAAAAACAATTAATGTTGTATACCATTTTTATTCACTTTTAATGTTTTCTTAAATCGGATTAAATTTCAATCAACATAAAAAACATGCAAGAACACTGACAAAAACAACGAGAAACATTTAATGATGTATATATTCGAGACCTGCTGTACTATTTGTCATGTTGTTAACAATATAAGAAAAATATCCTGAACAATCTGCCTCACTAACTTGACCAATCTCGTCAAAAATAAGATCTTCCAACAACAAACTTTCTCCGTTTCCTATTTGCACTCTGAGACCCGTCTTTATTTTGGAAAACGCATTCTCAATCGGATTGAGCATATAAGAGTAGGATGACAAAAAGTAAAAGGAATATCGAAACTCACTTGTTATGGCTGCAAGACAATTTCGACTGTGAAGATTAGCGCTATCAAGAATAAATGTTGCATTTTGCACTCTTTCAATATCTCTTATATGTGTACAAAGCTCTCGAAAAGAAATTTCAAACGCATTTGAACTGACAGTCGAAATAGTTATGACTTTGCAATAACTCATTTTTCTATTGCACATACTTGCAATTAACGTTACTGATCTGCCCCTGACTGTCGGAATTATGACGCGTGCTCGGGTTCCCTTTCTAGATCTTGCGTGTGATCTTGGGGTTTGAACATTAAACGATGATTCATCAATAAAATATAAGTTTTCGTAATTTCCCATAAAATGATTGTTAAACCATATTGTATACTCTTTTCTTTTCTCGATTGATGCAGGGGTATTAACTCTGTCCAGCCATTTTTGTTGTAATCTTTAAGGCTCGGAGGTAATTATTGATTGTTGACAGCGATAAGGATATCCCAAGATCTTCTTGAACTTTGCACTTTAAATTTTTTATGTTTTTCTGGGAATTTTCGCCAACAAGAGTTTCAATAAAATTTAAAATTTCGGGAGTGCATTTTGTGTTCCTACACCCGCCATTTTTCTTTTTTTAAAAAATATTGTGACGTCTCTTGTTTGTACTGATGGCATTTGCGGTATTGATATTAATACCAAGGGTTAGTGTGGCCTCTTTTGTGCCTAATCCTTGATCTTCAAAAAGACGAATAAGGGTCAGTCGTTGCTCGTTTGATATTGTCTTGTTCTTTTTGTTGTTTCTTAAAGTTGTATCTTCCGTAATAAGATTCATGGGTCAAACAACAAACATAATTTTTAGTTTGAACTTTTATGCTTTTTTGCAGCTTCTAAAAAATTTAAATTGAAATGCAAATGGTATACCAAATTTAATACTTTAAAATTTTATACATAAAAAAATACTTCCTCAAAACCTCTTTCCTTTAAACTTTAGAACTTGAGTGAATGCAGTGGTCACTGGTTTTCGTAAATAAAATAAGGAAAGAATGTAATGACAAAAAATATTAAAACATCAGATGGTCATAAACCAGTTATGATAAGTAATTCAGCATATATGAAAAGAAAACTAACAATCTTTTAAATTAAAAGTGGAAAGCCAATTGAAAATGTTTATTAATTTTGACGGATTAACCGTCATCATCAGAATAACTAATTTTTAAAAAAGAAATGAACTTATGTACTACCGGTAATTATTTTGCAATCAATACATCATCAAAAAAAACATTAAAAAACCATCAATAAAGTTGTCGAGAGTGCATTTTGAACGTTAATTTTAGGATCCAAAGATCTTATGTATAACACTTCACATGTCATTCTCTCCCAGTAATTCTTAAATTGAGTGCACATAATTTTAAAGTTATGGATGTTTTTCTCCCCTTTGCAATGTTTATTATGTCCAGCAATATCACTTCCACTTTCCTTACCACTGTGTTCCTGGATTCTCTTAGAGAGATGACGTAAAGTCTCTCCAATCTTCGTACACCTTTACATGTATATTGGTAAATGAGATCCGAACACAATCCCACCAATGTTGAAGATTTATTACTGAACATACCTTCGATTTTTTGGGTACGGGAGATTTTTTTTAATTTTATTGTATTATATACAGCTTTTAAAATTGAATTTTTAAATGTTTTAAAACCATCTGAAAAAGGTACGCTTAAAATAAATCCAAGATCTAAACTATTTTTATTAGTGTCACAAGATTGATCTTGATCTTGAATTTATGTTTGTTTTTTACTATTACTTTTTTCCAGTAATTTATCAATAGTTTCTTTCTTTAGCTTATCAACTACTGATTTTGAAAATGAATTATCATACAATACTTTTTTTAATTTATTAAGACTTTCATCACATCGCCTATATGTAGATGAAAGAACCCATGAACGAAAAATAAAGCCTTTGATCCTATTTCTACGATATTTAGATTTAAAAAACTATTCGGGGTTGCATACAACTCGGCATCAGTTTTCTTGCTCTAAATCTCAGTCTCATAAGAACCATTCTTTCTCTCAATTATTAAATCCAAAAACGATAATTTATTGTCGATCTAGGTCTCCATAGTGAACTTTACATTTGAATGCAAAGAATTCATATAATTTAAAAATGGAGAGATATCATTCTCATTATTAAAAATCAAAAAGATATCACCGACATAGCGTTTATACCCTAGCGGCTTCTGATCAGAAAATAAATTGACTTTATCTTCAATACTCGAAAGAAATATTGAAGTCAAAGTGGGCGCAAATGGTAAACCAATAGCTACTCCATCAACCTATTTGTACCAGTCGTTGTTGAAGAAAAAATGGACATCCGACGTGGCAAAACTTAACAATTCACTAAATGCAACTTCATCAAGCATACTATGATCAGTAGTATTGCTTCTCCAAAGATTGTAGCACAAGCCTATCGTCTCCTTTAATGGAAAATTTGTAAATAAACTTACAACATCAAAAGAGGTCATGATTTCATTGGTATTTTTAACATCAAATTTAGATATAAATTCTACAAATTCAAAGCTATCCAGACATGAAGAACTTTTTGGTATTAAAGGTTTCAACTGGGTATCTAGATATTTCGAAACTTGATATTGATATGTTCATCTCAAGAAGAACATCTCAATATCAATATACCTTAAGTATATATTTTTGAAATTAATACACCAGCCGCAGTTCTTTCATTTAAACAAATGAATTATTAATTCATATTACATTATCTATTTTAAAATTTATTTAAAATTATTTCATAACTTTTATGAAAATATATCAATTGTTATGATAGATTTGATAAGTTTTAATAATGTGGAAATAATCGGAGTTGTTTAGCAAACCTGGAAAATCTGATTGTTTCTCTATAAATGTGTTTATTTACATGTATCTCGAAACTAAATTATTGGATATTTGTTCATTCTTTTACGCTTGTTTCCTTATGCATACTTTTTCGCGTATATCACACCAGAAGGATATATGCAGTTTCCGAAATACCTAAAATTATTTGAAAGATTTTATGTGATTGTAAGTTTTAATTTTCAGAGTAAGTCAATATAATATTACGCTCTTAATAATTTAATATTAAAATATACTAAATCTCGAAAAATATCAATCTCTTTTATGTTGTCCTTTAATTAAAAAATTAAAACCAGTTTACCAACTTAATTTAAAATCAATATATATATATATATATATATATATATATATATATATATATAAACAAGGTAAATGTGCCGTCCAGTGACAGCGATCGGATACTTTGAGCTAGAGGTGCTCATAGAAGTACTTCACTTCGATTACGCATCTACCATCTCCCGATCTTAGTGGGTTCCACTGGCCACTGTTATGCTTGCTCCAATTTGTCGCACAATAAGTCACTCACTGCCTGCCTCACTGCCTCACTAACACTGTAAGGTAAATTTTTGAAATGATTTTATAATCAATAAAGAAATGATTGTATATTAATAAATAAATATTAGACTTATATTAGAATGAATGCGATTTTTGTAACCGTAATTTCTTAAATATCATTTTGTCTCGAGATATGATTTTCAAACTTTGCATTAAACAGAAATAAAA
>MQRK01250215.1:84048-94719 GCA_001938485.1 Girardia tigrina
TGCTATTAGTAACTGCCATTTCCTCTTTACTGCTTTTTAGTAACAATCGATCATTTCTATGCCCCACGTTTTTGGTTAGGTATAAAATTTCGCACATGTCTAGAAAAAAAATTATTTTCTTCTTTTTCCTCTTTTTAGTGCATTGGTAATGCTTGAAAAACGTGGTTGTTTTTATAAATATTTTTTTTATCAATAATATTATTTAAATCATATTTTCGGACATAGATAGTATAAAATTTTAAAGTTTTTAAAAAAATATACTTGCTGTGATCCTTTTTATTGTTTTTAAATAGCAGTTTAAAAGTTTTTAAAAAACTTTATTTGATTTGTCCTTCTGCAATATGAAATCAGATATGTCAATTTCTGATAATTGTGTCGAAGTTTCACAACAAATCATCAAAACATCTGATAATTCAGTTATAACTCATTTGGCTAATAGTCTTATCAGACAGCTTGAGTTTCTTATTGGTGAAATTCTGGCGGGATTAAAGCATCATACATATTCATTTTGATTTCTTAATGCGGTTGATCACACGGCTTTGAATATTCTCGATCATCAGAAAGTCATGCATTAACAAACCGATTAAACATCGATTAAAAATTCTATTTATAAAACCGGCGAGTTGAAAAATTGTTACATCTTCCATCATTCAGGTAGTTTAGTGGTTCGGTAGCTCGAGAACATCGTCAACTTGCCATAAATCATTGAATATGAAGAAATTAATCAAATGATTTATAAGGATGTATTCCTCATATTTCTGAACATATATTGCTCTTTAGTTCTTATATCTTTTAACTTTCCATATTTCAATCAATTATGAAATGAATCATAGTTAAATAATAATTATGACATTGATAAACAATTCTTCAAGAATAAAAAAGTTATAATTTAACCCCTTAACTCGTAGGCCCGAGTAGGACTTAGGTATGGATTACTGGCAAATTTATGCTAGCCCGAGTCCAGTTCGGGTGTGTAATATGTTTTTGCTATTATTCTATGCAGCAACGAAAATAGCTTCTACACAGACCTATATGTATTGTATACAATATAGGGTGGGTGATGTGAACTAAAGGGCCTGAGCTGTTCCTAAATCTTTACGGGAAAAATGAGCGTTAAGAGGTTAATGCGCCCTTCAAAAATCGTTAAGCTTTCATAAGAAACGCTTGGTAATAAAGTGCAATAATTCATTTGAGTTTTAACAACCCGTTATTTCTTTCCAGAAATTTTATACTATTTTATAAAATTACTGGAATTTTTATCTATTTAATTTTATTTATATTATTTAATTTTGAAGATTAATTATTAAAATCAAATTAGTTCAAACAGAGTTTTACTCATTTTTAATAATAACTTAAGAGTAAATACTCTCTCCATTTGTAACAGCAATTAAAGAAAACTTCAAACCTTATATGGCCTTTCCCCATACGAAAAAACTTCCCATAAAGTAATTCCATAGCTCCAGACATCTGATTTGCTATCAAATCGAAAATAATAAATGCATTCCGGAGCATACCATTTTAAAGGCCACTTTCCAGCTGTTGCAGCCTAGGATCAAACAAATCAAGATATATTATTTAAAAATTTATATTATCAATAAATATTACTCTATAATAATCCTGACCATAATTAAGCGCTTTGCTCATTCCAAAGTCACTGATTTTAGCATAGTTTTCATTCACCAGCAATACGTTTCGAGCAGCAAGATCTCGGTGAACAAATTTCGACGCTTCCAAGTATGCCATACCCCTGGAAACTTGACTCATTAATTCTATTAAACACTGTATTGAGATTGACCTAAATTAAGAAACTTTATTAATCTTTATGAAGTATAAATAATTTTGATTACTGATTATGCCGTAAGTATTTATTTATGGGTCCCAAAGGTGCAAGCTCCAAAATAAGTAAAATTTGATCACATTTGCAAACACCTAAAATTATCATTATAGTTAAATTGATTAACAAATCGCATTCACAAAATAAAGATATGTGACATCTTAGAAAAGCTAATAATCGTTTAATATTATATATATATATATATATATATATAGTAGAACTTCGTTATAATGGACTCGCTTATAACGGAAATTCAGTTAGTACGGACGAATATTTTAGTCCCGGCAAAATCATGCTACTTTCAATGCAATATTTGTCGTATATTACGGACTCTGTTACATCGGACTTTCGGTTATAACATACTAATTGGCAAGTCCACTGAATAAAATGCACCTTTTAGTACGGATGTTGCATTGTATGTGTATGTGTGGATTTTCATAAGATATAAAATTATAAATAATTTTTATATCTTTCTGTCTCTATAATAAATTTTACATTTAAATGCAAAGAATTCATATAATTTAAAAATGCAGAAATCGTAATTTCCTCTCGACCTCTTTATTTAAATGATTATATTTCGCAAAATTTATTAAGAGGCAACATTAATGTTCATCTACTTTTAATGGGAGCATCTTACCATTTTTTCTAAATTTCTCAATTTTCTTAAATTGAAAACAATTTAGTATATCAATCATTTTATTAATATAATCAAAATAATTCAATCAAACTAACCAATTTCCCATATCGAATTTACCAATATTTATCTTTTTCTTAATTAGATTTTTTAAAATTAAAAATTCTTTATTACTTTAATTTTCATTTTGTTTTAAATATTTATTTGTACTGTTAAAAAGCACATAATTTAAATTCTAAAATTTAGTTTAATTAAATTAATTAATTTCAGCATTACAAATTTGTTTGCTCTATTATTTTATTCTTGTTGGTATGTATTCAATGAGCGATAATCGCAAGCGAACTTCTTTTACTTTAGAGGCAAAAAATTAGATTATTCGTGAAATTGAGTCGGGAAAACACAATCAGCTGTTTTAGCAAGTCTAGAGTTGTCCAAGTAAACGGGTGATTCAATTTGGCAAGATCGTGACAGACAATGTCATGCCTATCAGTCAAACCTCAACAATGACAGCAAAAGAATGCACACTGCTATGTTTGATTATGTTGTGGAGGCCTTACGCAAATGGTTTACCACAGCTCGCTCCCAAAACACTCCAATCAGTGGTCCTGTAATTGTTCAAGAACGAAATATTTCAGTGGACAGATTCAAAACTCGCCATAATATTGTGCTTCGTGATATTTGTGGTAACTGAAGTTTAATGTTGTTGTATGTACATACTCTAACTTTTTGAAACGTGAATTTTTGAAATGTGATATCAGTTAATAAAGTTTTTTAATTTATATTTTGTATAACAAAATTGACGGTTTACGTTTATAACGGACCTTGGTTAGTACGGACCGTTTTTTATAGTCCCATGAAGTCCGTACTAACGAAGTTCTACTGTATATATATATATATATATATATATATATATATATATATAAATTTATTTGAGATTACGAAATTTCCTATGGATTATTGTTTAAATGGGTAATAAAATCATTTAGTTTAATATGATCTCATCTTGAAAGGAGTGGCATTAAAAAACCATTGAACAATTTTCATGAAATTAATGTAAATTGAATGTTAACAAAAATTAAATTAACATTTGAAATAAATTCTAATTTAAAAGTCAAAATAAATTTAATTACTTCGATTAATGAGAATTGATAGAAGATGATGCCAGAAATTGTTTAATTTAAGTAAATCAAATAGATATGTCACATTTAAGACCACAAGAATAATACGAGATAATGTTTTAAAGATTATACAACAGATAGCGCCAAATAGTATTTGATTAGTATGTGACAGTGATATTATTCGGTTTTTTCATTGTTTTTATATGAAATCTTTAATTACAAACAAAAATTTTATTAATCGTTATCTAAATATTCGATGTCCCGATCATTCTCATTGTCATGAAAAATAGACTAGTTATTGAGTTGTCTAGCCTGGTTCGAAGTAGACCATGTCTCCACAGAATCTTCCACTATACACGTCTTGTTTAGCGATTTGCCAATCTTCATCATTTGAACCAAATCTAGATGATATTCTTGAGTTTCGTAAAGTTTCAGTCTTCATCTCATTCCCAAACTCGCAAACATTCAAATTAACCAAATGTTGTGCTGATGATCTTGAATTTACATTTCTGATAAATTAAACAGATGTAAAGCTTTCCATTCATTAATGTATTAAATGTAGTTTGCGACTAGAATAAATTTTTTTTGAACTTTTTCAGAAAGGATACCAACTTCCTGCCACGTTTGGTGATATTAACAATAATAAATAATTATATAGGTTAATGCATGGGATGTTAAAACACCGAAAAAAACGTCGAAAAATTATGAAAATAAATCGAAAGAAACGTCAAAAAAGATTTATTAATAATAAATAAAACCAGCCAATTACAAAATATATGTTTCTGGATTTCTATTGACTCGGTTTATTAAAAAAAGCTCTTAATTTTTCGGTAAAAACCACATATTTCTTTTTTTCCTAATGGTTTCGCCATTCGTCAACATAAGGAATTTTTGAAAATACGATCTTTCTTCAAATTTTACTTTCTGCATAAAATTTTTAAGTGCTGGATTCATATTACCAAATATATTTGTAAATGAATTGTGCCATCCTTCAGTGGCATTATTAGTTCTTGCAATATCATTAAAACGACGTGTTCTTGCATGTCTTAAATGCAATGGAAAACTGACCCTACCTAAAATTTCATCAAGTTCCGTTCCCATATATTAATTGTGAAAATATGAGTAAATTTCTGAAAGGTAATTTTGGACAGACTCACTTGATTTTAAAAAGTTGAAAACATTTCTAAAATGTTGTTTACTAATTGTTCGGAGATTAAATTTCGAAAATAATTTTCATTTTCGGTGATAAAAATAATAATGTAAGTATTATTAAGAACACCAACATGGGTTTTCAAACTTTTATTTTCATTACAATCAGAATTGTCTTTTGGACAACTCTCAGCAAAACTCTCGTCATTCGACATCGTTCTAAATTGATAATTTTTTGTTAATGTTTGTTAATAAACAATTATTCGAACAAATTTTTCATTATTTTCTGATTTTATTTTTAAAGTTCAAATATTGTAGTTTTAGTATCAATTTTTATTTACATATTAATTTTATTTAAAAATTATTTTATGTAAAGAAAGAACATTTAATTAATTCAAAACTTAATTAAAAGTATTTATTTTATTTAAATTTTAATATGAAGATTTAAAAAGATTTAATATTTTTAATGTTTTTACATATATTATGCTGTACTTTAAAATATAAATTATACTCGAATAATTATTTATGATGAACATCTAAAATATCAATTTTCCATCTGGGTGGGAGAAACACATTTCCAAATACTAAACTCAACATACAAAATTCAACAAACCAATTTCAACATACTAAATTTAAAATATTCCTCACAAGTATATTTAGAAATTTCATTAATTTATTTATTCATTCACTTAAGCATTATTTATTAATACATCATTTCATTTAATGTTTAATTAAAACTTTTTTTCGATGTTTTAACGTTTCGACGTTTTATATTTGACATTTTTGTCGAAGTTTTAAGGTGGTACCAGGTAACGATACTGTTTTGCGATATTCTGTATTATCCGTTGTGTTCTGACATCTGAACACCGGAGAACTAATTAGATAATATCTTAAACACACATGTTACACAATCACCGCATTCACCAATGAAATAGTGATGTAATGAGGTGTATGTGATGAGTTGTCATGTGATGAGATGTATGTGATGAATTGTCATGTGATGAGATGTATGTGATGAATTATCATGTGATGAGATGTATGTGATAAATTGTCATGTGATGAGGTGCAATGTAATCATTTACCATTTAGGGTTGATTCGAAATTGATGATACCCAATTGCAAAGCATTTATTTATGAAAAAACATTGCTTTTAAAGATGCAAGTGATTATTGTGACAAGATGATGACAAAATGAAGATTATAACAATAATCTTAAATATTAATAAAGATAATTTTTAACTTATGACTTAAATATAAATATGATTTGATAAATAAAATTCTAAAAATAAAATTCTTCTTAGCGTTCACAGAAGTTGTAGATTAAATAGGGAAATATTTTTTTAACATTTAAGTTTGTCTACAAACAAAAAAAAACATTTCACAACCTCTGAAGTTTTTGTTGAATATCTTATCAATCAGATTAATACTTTTCCAGAACAATCTTCAACCGACTAATATAATTTTAATAATATATGAACAATAAATTGAACAACATAAAATAACAAAATCAATGGTGTGCTACAGGTTCATTCTCTAAATCCTAAATTATTAATATAAAAATAACAAAAACGATTAAAAAACTAAAATTCTAGATGCAGGTAGACATTCAAAAAAATCTGCCATCCTATTCCAAGACTTTCTCGAAGTACAGTGAAAGAAGAATCATTCCTTGGCGACGAAATTTTTTAACAGGTTATCTATGAGATCAATAAAGACAGTCTTAAAGAGTTCCTTTGAGTTTCTGACCTTGTGCGGATGTACTGACTCAAGTCTTGTCCCAGACAACCTGTTGATTTTGTCACTTCAAAGTTCTTGGGAATCTACCTTAACGACTTACAAGTTCTCGTCAATTGAAGTTTAGATCATGACAAAAAATTCGTAATATCAGACCACTGCGCACTTCTTGCGGTAAGTAGGGAGTCCGCTGTTATCTAGGCAAGCATTTCAGACATTCTTGAGAATATAGAAAATGGTCTTGGAGTACTTAAAGACTTCAAATGTGGTCTTGACGTTAAGGCCATCGTAAAGGCCCTCCACAACGTTGGCACATATAGTTGTATTTACATGATAAAGTCTAGCTGAAGGCTGAAATTTGTGAATAATTTGATAGGCCTACAAACACAAATTTCAGAGAGCACTTTTTTATGATAAATCATATTTAGGACAGCTAGGTTTTAAATCGTTCGGATGTAGTTGACACACACTATACTACGATCAGAAAGTAGTATGAATTAATAAATAAAATAAATAATATAAGTTTTATCATCAATAGTCATTATGTATCTTTTAAAAAAATTTCCATTTCAAGTAATGTACATTTAACAACGTTTAAAACACTTTTAATAGATACTTGAAGATATTGTAAACATATTTGGAGGTGTTTGGAGTTGATTAAACCAAAAGACGCTACATGGAAGTCAACTTTTATTTATATTCAATTTCATGATTTATATTTTCCCTATCATTATTTCTACTTTGTTTTTTTTCACTTTATTATCTATTCAATTTTTTGTATTATTTTTTATTAGAATGGAAAGCCTAACTCATATAAGTCATACAAAATTATTAAAATGTGAATTCCGTAAATACTTATAATCGTAATTTTATAAGACATCTTTGTTTTCTTTTCACTTCCAAATATTTTTATATCTTCCTTGCTGGTCATTAGATGGTCTTATCCAATCCTGTACTAATATTTTAATGCATTTTGACTTAGTTGAGCAGAAAAAATTTAAAGATATATTGGACTGTCTAGAAAGCTCGTCTGAAAATGACACTGGTACATGTTAAAATATGTAAAAGGCTTAGAAAACGTGTAAACGGTTCACATATGATGAAAAGTGATAGTCTGACACATCTTTAAAAAAATGTTTGTCTAAGTTGATTTGTATCTCCCGCGATTTGAAAATGGAAGAAAACAAAGAGCATTATCGACATTTGATGCTTTTATATTTCAAGAAAGGCTAGAACTAGTGATTTTAACCTAAAAGACCAAGAGTGCACTGGTAGAACCTCTAACATTGATGGGAACAAAATCAAGACCCTGATCGAGATCAATCCTCACTGCACGACTCTTGAATTTTACGAAATACTGAAGATATCGAAAATTTTCGTACATGAGCTTTAAGTGAAGCAAAATTACGCAAATCTCTTCGAGGAATGGGTTCCGTATAATATGTATAATATAAATTTGATTGATAACATATCCATTTGTGATTCGCTTTACAAACACAACGAAAATCTACGTTTTTGAAACAAATAGTGAGAAGCAATAAGAAATGAATGATCTATAACAATATAAAGCATAAAAATCCTTGGATAAGCCTGATAAACCACCATTAGTCATTCCCACAACTGGTCTTCATCCGAAAAAAGTCTTGTTCTGTGTGTGGTGAGATTTTAAAAGAAATTTTTGGTTCCTACAAAACAACCAGGCAATTAATGGAGACAGGTACTACTCACAATTGAATGAATTAAAGATATAGATCCAGGAAAAACGCCAAGAATTAGCAATCAAGAAGAGATTTGCGTTGCATCATGGCAATGTCAAACCACTTGTCTCTTTGCTACGAAGAAATCGTTTTGCTACCAGACTCACCATATTCCCTTGTGTAGTTACCAAAAAATTAAATCATATTAATATTTATAAAATATATTTATATATTAAAATCCAATATTCTTATTTAAAAAACTCCTAGTACTCCATACTAAAACAGAAAACTACCCCGACAACAGATTAATTATTTGTGATAAATGAACAATTTGTTTCATAGAATTAGTTTTTGTGAAAAAATCTGAATTTTATAAATAAATATTTCTGTCGTTTTTTTGAGTCTCGCTTTTTCAAAATTAAACTCTGGAATTATCCATCGAGTACATACCCCTGACATTGCCCCTTCCGACTATCACTTTTTCAAGTCGCAACAATCTCTTAACGGAATGAACTTTAAGTTTTTGGATGTCATGAAATCTTATCTTAAACAGTTTTCGCCAAGACACCTGAGAAGTTTAAGAAGGATGAAATTTTACAGATACAAGAAAGATGGCAAAGGATTTTGGTAAAAATTTTGTATACATTGTTAATTAAATACATGTTTATAATTATATATTTCGTTTATAAAATCAGCATGAACTATTCGGACAGCCCAATATGTATTGAAGGATAATGATAATTCCACAAAAATATTAAAAAATATGAGAAGT
The DNA here is from genome assembly GCA_001938485.1 of Girardia tigrina. Taxonomy (NCBI): domain Eukaryota; kingdom Metazoa; phylum Platyhelminthes; order Tricladida; family Dugesiidae; genus Girardia; species Girardia tigrina. The sequence continues at coordinate 92,986 of MQRK01250215.1, forward strand.
TAATAAATCTAGAAGGAAAAATAATATTTCAACAATTATATTTATCTGAGAATTTATTACGTGTTATCACTGATGTATTAAATTTGTGTAAATTATGCATATAATTTCATTAAAAAATAATAAATTAAAGAAATAAAAATGATAATATTGATAAATTGTAACAAATTTTGGATAATTTAGTAAAAGTTAAACCGTTGTTTATTTTAAATAAAATAATTTAATAAATTTTCCTTTAATTTTACCGTCATTATTTTGATACATAATTAACAAAAACACCTCAAAATTAACACGCATCGCTTTTTATCGATTTTTATTTATTTTTTTTAATTTTAGAACGTTGATGCATCTGTTTATTTTTTAAAAAAATAATAACTTTAATTAATATTTTATTTTTTATAAATATTCACTTCCATCAAATACACGGGATTATCATAAAACAAATTTTATAATTCTTGTTAGGAATTAAAAATGCTATGAAAATTTTTGAATGAAGGTTATATTAAATATGTACAAATTAAAATTTTTATATAATTAAATATGTAATGTTTGAAAAAATAAAATTACTAAAATTAAGAAGATCAATTAAATTGCTAATAATAAAATTTTTTTTGAGAGTTTTTAATATAATATAAAAAGCAAAATGTATAATTTTTATGTAGAACGATTTAAAAAAAAATCTTTAATAAAATTAAATGAAACGATTAAATATTTTAAAATATTACCGTAATTTGAAATTGACTTATAAAAGTAATGAAATAATCAAATATGAATTATTTATAAGTATTTTTATTTATATCGGTTTAAGATTTATGAAACAAATTGTTTCTCAAAAAAATAATAAGTTTGTTTAAATATTAGATTTAAACATGTTAGTTTGTTGTGATAATAAAGGTTTTGATGTCAGAAATATCTCAAAGTAATAATTTTGACGATTTCCCAAGAACCTCTAATAATTCTAATAACATAATTCAAGAAAAAATAAATATATAAATTATATAATACACAAAATTAATTGATAAATTTGTTAATTATTAAATCTTCTGCCAGTTTAATAATGTTTTGATCATTAACTTTTATTAAATATTCTAATTCAATAATGAATTTTCCTTTTTTCTAATTTAATTCATCAACTTGTGATAAAACGGTTTCTATCAAATGTATTTGTCATTAAAGGATCTTCAAAAAAATTAATTATGATGATGAGTTTTAAAAGGTCCAGTTTACAGTTTGAAATGGCAGTTAAAGGGTTGTTATTTTATTGAAACAAAATAGACGAATCTACAAAAAAGTGATGGAATTATAAAAGGATAAATAATGGAAAAGACGATCTGCAATATTTGTAAAAGAACTCTATTTATACAGGGTGTTGTGGTAGAGCGGTCGAAGCGTGTTTTATTGAACTCGACCCCTCACGACGCATCAATGGTAGGAGGATGTCCTTAGATTTTATTTTAATCGAATGATCATCATTTAAATATTCCTAAAAATATATATTCTTGATATCATAATCTCGTTTTGCAAGTAAACACACAAGGGATAGATTACAATATTTTTATAAATAAATTTTTTTTTACAATTTAATTTAACCAATATCAATATACATATATAATATGCCATTTCTTTTTATTAGGTGTACAAGTATGAAATGCGGATTTCAGAAAACGGATTGTGCACAATGCAAAAAGTAGGTCAATGGTTAGGCAATGATGTCATAATATTGAGTAATTATGTAGT
>MQRK01250221.1:12630-23001 GCA_001938485.1 Girardia tigrina
TTTTTAATTTTTTAAAATATTTAATAAGCAAATTAACATAAAAATATTTTACCCTTTAAATTAAAAAAATAATAAACTATTCAGGCGAGATAAAAATTTAAAATTAACCCCTCATAGTCCCAGTTCATGGATTGTTTCGAAACATTTTTTCCTGAGTTCTTTTGGGATTAGAGGTCTGATGTTGTTTTTGATGCTAATGTCATACCAAATTCCATTGAATTCGATGACATCCAATGATCTTGTTTTTAGAGCTTCCGATAATCCGTCTTCTTGTTTGTTTTTAATTTCGGCCGTTTTAATTATTGGTGAAAAAGTGATCGCATTCAAGTCTGCTCTTGAGAAAAAGTCGGCAACAATGTTTGATTTCCCGGCCATATATTTGATTTTGCAGTTGAATTGTCAGATCCAATTGGTTTGTCTGAGTTGTCTCGGACTAGGATCTTTCATATCGAGCGCGTGAATTAGGGCTTTGTGATCCGTTAAAATTTCAAAATAACAATTTTCGATTAAATGTTTGAAATGTTTAATTGCGTCGTATATTGCAAGCAGTTCTCTATCGTATATAGAATATCTTTGTTCTTGGGCTTTTAGTTTTCTAGAGTGGAAACCGATTGGTGATTGAGTTCCATTGATTGATTGTTCCAGTACTGCTCCGATAGCTATTGCAGACGCGTCTGTAGTTAGTCTTAATTGTGCTCCATCTTGTAGCATTGATAATGAGGTCATTTTATTGAGATTTAGTTTAATGTTTTCAAAAGTTTTTTCTGCGTGTTTGTTCCATGTTATTGTATCGTTTTTCTTTTTATTTTTTAGTAGGTCGTATAGTGGTGCTAAAATTTCTGAGCAGTTGGGTAAACATTGATGGTAGAAATTGATCATTCCAATTAAGCGTCGGACTTCTCGTGCTGTTGTCGGTTTTTTTAGGTCCATGATATTTTTTATTTTTTCCTCTATTGGTTTGATTTGTGCGTGGCTTATTTTATAACCTAGAAAGTTGATCTCTTCTTTAAAAAATTCACATTTTTCTGGGTTGATTTTTAAACCGTTTTTTGTTAATTGTTTTAAAACGTTTTCAATGTGTTTTAGATGGTCTTGCTTCTTTTCATCTCCGATTAGTATATCGTCTAAATAAACTACTACTTTTTGGTCGTTCATGAAAATATTATCCATAATTCTTTGGAACGTTGCGGCTGCGTTTTTTAACCCGAACGGCATCTTGTTAAATTCGAAAAGTCCGAAAGGGGTTATGATTGCGGTTTTTTTAATGTCTTCTTGTTTCATCGGTATTTGGTAATATGCTTTCGTTAGGTCGACTTTAGAGAATATGGTTGCTTTGCTTAGTCTTGTTGTCAAGTCCTTTAAGAGTGTAACTGGGTATGAGTCGTTTTTGGTAATGTTATTTAATTTTCTGTAGTCTCCGCAACATCTCCATTCGCCATTGTTCTTTTTTTTCATCATCAGGGGAGATGACCATTCTGAATTAGATTGGCTGATGATCTTGTTTTCGAGTAATTCTTTAAAAATTTGTTGAGCTGCTTTTAATTTTTCTGGTGGTAGTTGTCTCGCTTTGGCGTGGGTTGGTTGTCCTTCCGTAAAAATTTCGTGTTGTATTTTGATTCCGTTGTTTTCGAATTCTTTTGTTTTGTAGATTTCTAGTTGCTTTTTTAAAATTTCTTTCAGTTTCGGGTTTTTAATGTTTTCCAAATATTGATCTTTATTGTTTTTTTCAATTCCGGGTGTGGGTTTATCTATTTTCTTTTGATTGAGGAAATTTTCTTTTCTCTATCATTGTTTTCTTTTATAAAAAGATTTGACTTCTTGTTTATTTCCTTTTGTTGACCGTTGATTGGTTTTGTTATGTGGTCGTTTAATGTGACTATTTGTCTATGGATATATTTTCCGGAATTATAAAAAGTTCTGATTTTGATTGTTTTGTTGATTTTGTTGTATGTATTTATTGTGTTTGTTTTGTTTTTTGAATATGTTGTGTTTCTTTTGGCGTGTTTGTTTTTTGTAATAGATTTGTTGTATTGTTGTGTTATGTTTGTTTTGTTTGTTTTAATGTTTTGTAAATTGGTTTCCGATTTGTTAAAAATGTTGTATGTTTTTTTGTTACTTATTACGTTGTTGTTGTTTAAAAGAATTGTTTTCGGTTCATTGTGCATGAAGATTGTTCCGATTGAATTATTTTGGTTTTTTATTAAATTTGTTGATGTTTTGAAGTTTTGATCATATAATTTTTTGTTTTTTCAGTCTACTAAGAAATTATAGTGGCTCAAAAAATCTGCTCCTAATATCGGGTTTGTAATGTCTGCTATCACGAAAGTCCAGTTGTAAGTTTGTTCATTAATGGTGAGGTCTAAGTTTTTAGTTCCGAAAGTTTTAATAGTTGTTCCGTTGGCTGCGAAAAGGGGTTTGTTGTGGTTATTCGAGTGTTGAATATTAACTATTTTAACTGGTAACACTGAAACGATAGAACCTGTATCAACTAACAAACTGAAGTTTTGATTAATTGGTTGCACCTTGAAAGTGGTTTGGATGTCAGCTATCCTTGGTGCTGGGGATAGTGACTGTTCGTGTTTAAATTGTTATAGTTACAGGGGCTCTGGCAACGGTATGCTTTGTTTCCATAGTTCTCGTGGTACCAGCATAATCCGATTTTGTTTTGGTTTGATGTGGTGTTTGTGTTAGCTCTTCTGTCTGTCGTTTTCTGATTGTTGTTTGTTTTCTTTGATGTTAATTCTAGGTTGTTTAATCTTTTTTCTAGGGTTTTGAATTGTGTATTGACATTTTCTAGTTTTTTGTTAATTTCTGTTAAAATGTTTTGGTTCTCGTTGATTTCATTTTTATTTTTGTTGTGGGTGTGGTTGACTTCCAGGTTTGTCTCTGCGTGAATTTTGTCTGCAAGTGCTGCTAGTACTTCTCCGGAGTTTGTTGTTGTTGCGAGTTGCACTCTGATGTTCTCTTATAAAGAAGATGCTCTTAAAAAGAAGGTCTTAGTTATTTCAGAGTTTTCTTCGATTTGGTTTAACTTTTGTTTTAGGGTTTTGTATTTGATCAGATGTATTTTTAACATATTTATGAAATATAAAATCACAAAAACATAAAGCACCGAAGCTGGACAGTTGAAGATTGGAAACGTGTTTTGTTCTCAGACGAAACAAAATTAAATAGAAGAAGCAGTGATGGAAAGGTCTGAACTTGGAGAAGACCTGGAGAACTTCTTAAACCAAAACATGTGAAGCAAACAGTCAAGCATGATGACTCTGTTATGGCTTGGGGATGTTTCAATTCAGCTGGTGTTGGTGATATACATATAATCGAAGGTATAATGAATGCCAATATGTATATCAGAAGGCTTTCTCAGCATATTATTCCATCATCAGCTCGTTTATTTAAAGATGATTACATATTCCAGCATGATAATGATCCAAAGCACACAGCTAAGAAGGTGAAAGAGTATCTCACCAGAAAAAATATTGTAGTTTTAGACTGGCCAAGCCAAAGTCCGGATCTAAACTTAATTGAAAACCATTGGTTCAAGCTTAAAACCTTGATTAAATCAGAGGAAATAAAAAAAATTCAGATTTAATTGAAGGTATTAAAACATGCTGGAAAAAATAACTAATGAGTATTGTAATTCGCTTATTGAGTCTATGCCACGTAGAATGGACCAATTAGTTAAAAACAAAGGCTTATGGACAAAAACGTGACAGAACCAATAATTTTTTAATGAGATTAAAGTGTAATTTTTCTGACTGGCTGTTCAACAACAATGATTCAACAACAATTCAAATGATCCCGATGTCACCGAGAACCTCGACAATATCGCCAGTAAAATGGGAAGTAATCAATCAAATAATAAAAGAACCTCTGCTGAGATACAACAAGAAGTGTTAAATTTCCGTTTAACGGATTTATCTGAAAAAGGAAATTACAACTTTCATTTCGCTGGCTGTTCAAAGTCCACAGAAATGGCCAAAGGAATGTGAAATCATGGAACATCCGAACATGGTTGGTCGCTTTTACTAGGGGTCCAAAGAGACATCGTAAGCGGAAAGCTGACAACCTCGTAGGAGGCCTATTGGGGGGCTTCTAGTGCTTTTTAGTTGGTATGGACCCTCTAAAGAGCCCACGGCTCAATACCATTGAAAGAGATGGGAGGCCCACAATTTAAAAATATTTTTCCTGTTGAAATATAATTGTTTTTTAAAAACAATATGTTGAAAATATTATTTAAGAGCATTTTTATTTATAAGGCATATCGTGTAATATATTTTAGTTTAATATATTAACTCGACCTGAGTCGTCCTGGTTGTGGTTGCAAGCGATATAGAAATCGATTTAACTGGTCGCCGGGTCGACCGTTCTGTTTGTGGGACGTCTGCGGCACACTCGATCAGTGCAGACAAATTTCCATCAGTGACGATATTGATCGCGGCCCAAATATGCGTCCGCTAGCTCCACGGACCGCAGTAAATCGTGAATTTGTTTAACGTGGAATTTCACTGTTTTTATCAATCATTTAAAATCGTTATTTCGTTTGTTTCGGTTATTTTTGTTCGGACAACAATTCCCTGAATATGCCTCACGCACAACTTAAATGGCGGTAAATTAGGGTTTTTTAAAACCGTTGTGTAAATGAAATAAATGAAGAGGTTTTATTTTTCTTTAAAAAAACCCCAACTCGATCATTTGAATATTTAATAAATTAATAAATTAAAACAACACCGTTTTAAGGCATTGTTTTTTTATACATTAAAAAATAATTTTCATATCTCAAAAATAAATTTTTTTACATTAAAAGGGAACTGTTTTTTTTAAACATACTAAAAAATTAATTTTTCAACACACCAAAAGAATAATTCCAAGGCAAATTTTGTGGTACTTAACAAGGCATATTCAATTTCTAGCTTTCAGATATACATTGAACTTTGATGTACAAAGATTCAAAACTATAAATAGTTTTAAATAATGCGTGCAGATTATTTGTTCTTGTATTCATCGCCTAATTTATCGTTGGTGCAGGTGTTTTTTTACTTCTTTGTATTCATATAAATAGATATTTTTACTAATGATCACACAAAAGGAGTTAAAAGTATATCGTTTGCTATTACTTTTTACACTACTACTTACAATCCTTTGACATTGTTTCAGTTCAATAGGATAAACAACCTTCAGAAGCTTAATATGAAATGCACTATGAATTTGATTTTGTTCTACACGTTTGGAAATTATTGTCTCTAAGGGAATGATTTTTTTTCTAAATATTTCGATGTATGTATTTGTTATGATGTAGTAAGTTGTTATACATATTTTTTAGTGTACTAAAATATTGTATTTGTATGCTTGTATGTATTTTCTTAACTCTACTTTATAAATTTAAACCTGCCTACTTTATCAATTACTGAACGGTAATTAATTAATTAACACGTTGACGGACAGTAGAAACATATTTATATTAATTTATATATGAACTTGACGGCTATAGACGCAACTGTCCGTCAACGTGTTAATCAATTACTGGCGGTAAGAATATTTTACAATCAATCGAGGCGGATAATTTGGCGGTAGGTATGAAAAGGTTTACCACCCCTGATCTAGATGTATGCCGAGAATTGGAACGATGACCCGAAAAATTCGTGAAAGTGAATTCGGTAATAATTATTAATTTTATTAGTTGGCCAAAACAAATGGAATTTATTTTAAAAAGTAATTATTTATTTGCTTATTGAGAATGAAAAAGATATTTTTCATCACGTATTTCTTTCTATCTCACAACCACCCGATGTTTTTAAATAACAAATATGTAAAGATTAATTTTACAAAAATATTTTAAATAAGTACAAAAAAATCTATTTTTAAAAGAAAAATATCATCATATGATTAAAATTGGGCAACTAAGAAGACGGAGTCTGATAATCTTTTTTACTTCCAAAATCCCACCAGTTTATGTTTCCAAGAGACCTTTCTAAACCAATACTTCAACCAGAGATCATTTATAAAGAAATATAAGTGTAGAAATTCTAAAAGATAATATTAGGATTTATCTTCGAAGTAGAACTTATATTCTTGGCCGCAGAAAAATCCTATTAGACCTTCTTTTCGAAGAAATAATATACTCGTATTATTACATTATTATGAAATTTAATGAATGGCATTGTTTGTATGTTGTGAAACATATCATGGTGAATGTCGACCCTCAAAGATTGTTGTCCGCGAATACATAATTTAAATTTGACGCTTGATTCCAATTTTCTCGATCTAGATGTCGACATTCCTGATGCAGGCGAACATAATAATACCAATCTTCTCAAACTTTCACACTCAATCTTCTTCAACTTTGACTAGAAAAAATATTAAGGCAATTATTATAAAAGATTCAATTTATCTAAATGTAAAATTATTCATTGTAAAAATGCATTTAAACTCAAAGAATAAAAAAAATTATTACATTGTATTATGATGATTATTTTCAGAAAATATTACATATAGTATTTGAAATGTCAAATAATCGCCATAACTTCATCAAATCTTGATAACAGTCAAAGTCAGTACCAGAAATAGTGGTGGATCGACGGATGCTGATAACTGATACATTCATATGCATATATTTTGAAGAATATATCATCTGGCTCTGGGACACTGTCGGTGAGATCGACCGACTCAGACATAATGTCACTGATGATCTCCTGCACTATTTCATTCACTGATTCTATTTTAATCAAGCTATATAATTATCTGATATCACAATTCTCATCATAACAACAAAAAAATAACAAAAAAATCTTAGATAAACAATGAAACTCCTCCGAGTGACACATGGACAAACAAATCTGACACTTATTGCAATAATCTGATCATTTTGTGGTTAACGAAAGAAACAAATTTTGTTAGAAATTACATGTTCATATTATTGGAGTTTCTGCTCAGAACAATCTGAGCCCGTGTGGTTGTGATGGTCTCATCATTCGGGATGCTGGGATCGATGTAGGAAGGAGTGAGATATAATGCCGAGCGTTCCGTGGTGGATCGCGTTGAGGCAATTTGACATTTATCTGGGATATATTTGTATGAATTTCGCATAACAACTGGCTCTGGGACACTGTCGGTCAGATCGACCGACTCAGATATAATGTCACTGATGATCTCTTGCACTATTTCATTCGATATGGTTTTGTTGGGTTCTTCAACATTCACTGAATCCGCAACCAATGGTGGGTAATCAGTAGAGAGTTTTGCTTCAGCTATTTTTATTTAAATTAAATAATTTGCTTAAGAAATTATTACTTGGACTATTACTGTCAATTTGATCCTCGTCAATATCATTCTAAAATATTAATTATATATTATTTGAATTAAAATTTATTAGAATTTAATTTATTATTTGGATAACTGCCGCAAATAATTCAATGAAATATTCTGATCCAATAATTTTATAAATATGCAGTTTTAGCAAAATAAAATCAATACAATTTATATATCCCTTTATTTAATACACTACCGGAAAGAAATAAAAAGATGGAAAACTGATTTTTACAAAGCAAAAAAATAGTCCGTTAGGTAAACAGCAAAATTATCTACCGTAGTTTGTTTGAGGTACAATATCTTATTGTTTTGGTATTCATACTTCTATATTAAAATATTCTTCAAAATACAATCTTTGCAAATACTATTTTTGGTGAAAATACTCTTCGAACTTATTTTCTGGACAGAAATATCTTCGTTATCAGTATTTTAAAATGACGTATTTGATATTCATTCCAAGGTGTTCCAGATACCCCATTTCTTGAAAATAAAGTTCTTGGAAGTAAAATCATAAACTTTATGTGGTGGTCCCAATGAGTAGTAAGCATAAATTTTATTTAATATTAGTAATGGATTTCACCAATCATTGTCAATGTCCACATGACTAAGGGAAGAGCAAAAGATACGAGCATCCAGATTAATGCCGAAATTATTCACCAGAGACAAAATAAAGATGCATGAGCTTTGATATTGCAAGGAAACATCTTTCACTAGCCGATAAAAAATATTTATTTAATGTATTTGCCCGAATCAAAAAGCAAAGTGCTTAATGGAAGGTTACAAATGAAACCCTAACTCGAGAATTGAAGGTCAGACGATACATCAATATTTTTTCATGGTAAAAACTTTTTTTATTGCCACCAATAAAAATGATGTGACTTATATATCCAGAAATGAAGGTGGGGTACACACCTCACAGTCTAGATCTGGCTCTGACAGATGGCTTTTGTTCCGCCATTTCAATAATTCCTACGTGAATCTCATTTCAGCTAAAAAGATGAGCTGAAGAGCAATGTTGAATCCTATTCTAAATCAATACCACCAGGATTTGTTGAACTTTGAAAAAGATGACAAAACTTATTTTGCATTAAGTTGTTGAAAAGTATTCGTTTTGTGGTTATTTTATTGTACATTTGTGGTCAGTTAACGAGGCTTTTGATAGTTCCACGTATGTATCGGATCTGGATAAAAGGTTTTTAAAGTTTTAATATTAATTCTTTAAGTTTCAATAAATAAAGTAAAATTTAATGATATTCAATTTCCTTAATATCATATTAGACGATCGAGTCAAGATAAGGACACTGTGTCTTCCTTTTTTATTATCATAATGTTAGGCCAAATTACTTTATTGAAAGAAGTGAAAAAGTTAGGTTACACTCGGTGGAGTGGTGATACATATTTCGTGACACTCTGTTACAGGCGAAAAGAAGAAGGTTTTAATAATTATTTTGCATTACAGAATATTATATGAACAAATATATACTTATTAACTTTAATTATTACATAAAACATCTCTTAATATGATCCTAAGAAACAAAAAGCATCTTTAGGCACGATCTACGTACTTAATTATAAATCCTTTCATAATTCATTGCGGCCAAATTGGTACAGAGTTTAATTTTTGCAGAAACCGTAGTCAGTTCATCAAGTCGAATGTTTTGATGAGCATAACAGGCTGTGTTTACCAATCTCGAATAATACGGTAATTACACCATGAAGTCCAATTTACGAATATATTCTTCAGTAGGTTCTCACTCGAAAAGATTTTTTGATGATTATAAATATGTATTTTAGCGTGAGGTATAATTTTATTTTTCCAGAAATATAATTTTTTGAAATTTACATTATTGTTCAAACATTATTAAAGCAAAAACGAAAAAAATAGAATATTTAATTAAGAAATGATTAATTGAAAACCTATTTATACAATGAATCACATCGACATTGTCAGGGATATTTTAATTATTCAATGCTTATGATAGGATTGTATTAAATTAAAAATATATTGGAAAATTCGTGTTATATTCCACTAATATTTTTGATAGGATGTGCATTAATAACCTGATAAAGTTTAAATTATTAGGAAATAATGATTATTTATGTCAACATCATAAACATAAAAAATATTTTAAAAAAATGGATATGAAATATATTTAAAATATTTTAGAAAAATGAATTTCAGAAAATTACAGTTTAATAAAATAGTTAATAAATTAAATTTTAAAAAATTAAAAAGATTAGTTTTAAATATTTTAATAACTTTTTAAACGATTAGATTAAAAAAATTGAAACGAGTTATAAAAAATAGATTTAATTTTTAAAGATTCAAAGGATAAAATTTATCGAAAATTAATAGAAATTTTGTTCGAAAAATTAAGAAAAATTAGAAATACCAATTTAGAACGATGGAAATTAGTGGAAGCTCTATAAGAATTGTTCCGAAGAAAATACAAATTGTGCTGTTAATAAAAATAATGAAAATCATATTAGTTGTCTTAATAAGCATCATGATACGTGCAAATTTGGTGTAGAAAATTTTTATGATAATATTTAGGTGATTATGTAAAATCAGTCAAAAAAAATAAAAACAAAAATAAACATAACCAAGTTAACTGCCGAAATAGTTAAATGTAGTATCATTGATATGATTCTCATAGCAGTCAACATGGTAAAGTTAAAATGACATAATAATGTGAAGGTAAATGTTTATATAAAAGTCAATTAATATACACCAAAGCCCCGCTATGCGTCTATTCGTTATGCGTCTATTCGCTTTTGCGTCGATTGATTTTTTATTTTTTACCATATAAAATTTAACATTAAATAAATAAATTAATTAATTAACATTAACTTAAACATTAAATTTGTTTTAATAATTGCAAAATTTAATATGGGCATGAGCACAGTAAACGCCAATCTTCCAGAAAGGCTTTAACGCTAGATGTACAGGGTGCGGCAGCTATTTGAGAACACGTAATATAGACACCATATCGTTTTGTGTGTTATAATTACATAATTTTATTTTTGCTGGTAGACATGGCAGAAGCTACTCTTACGAATGAA
>MQRK01250221.1:33804-45932 GCA_001938485.1 Girardia tigrina
TAGTCTCTGTCACATCCAAAGTTCAAAGTTTCCTCTCAAACAAATCGAAAACAGTTTGTGATTTGCAAGCTAATCTGGTATATAAATTTAATTGTCACGGGTGTCAAAACTCGTACAAGACTGCAAGACTGCAAGAGGACAATTCAAGTGCCCATTTCGCGGTTGTTACGCGTCCACCGTAACAGCCAACGGCATGTACGGCCATGGTACCAAGTTCCATGGTTGGTCGTTCGTTACTGGCAAGCCGACTGCTCAGAGGCGGAAGGCCACTGACCCCGTAGGAGGCCTATCGGGGTCCCTTAAGGACTTTAGTTTGGGTGGACCCTCTAAAGAGCCTTAGGCATTACAGAGATGGGAGGCCCACATCGGAGAGACAAATCGTCATCTCAAAACCCGGATTAGCGAGCACTCGAAAATGAGTCGATCGAGTAAGGTTCTTGATCATTGGTTATGTTGTAAGGATAGAACCTCATCCATTTCAAAAGATGAGATTTCTGTTCTACAAAAGGGTTTTGATTCATATTACGAACGATAGTTTTGTGAATCTCTACTAATAAGACACTACGACCCATCAATTAACATTCAGAATGGGTAAAGTAAGGTTATTTCAATACTTAAAATTTTTAATTAAAATATTTTTGACATTATTACCCAATAATATTTTCATAAATAAAAATGTTTAATTTTTTCGTCACCTTTTAAAATAAATTATATTTATTAAAATTGTGAAAAATTGTATTATTCAAACAATTCAATAGAAAATTGCTGATGATGATGTATATAAAAATCGAAACATGTCCAATAGTTGTATAAAAAAAGCTTTAATAAAATTATATTTTCGAAATACTAAACTTGCGTTCACAAGACTCAATAATATATATATATATATATATATCACGATATTTAGCCTAAATATTATTTTCAGGGATATAAAAATTGATTTTCTATCGATTATAACAATATTTTGATGATATGCTGTATGATTTCGATATATATATATATATATATATATATATATATATATATATATAATATTTTTAAACTGTCGAAATCGCTTGGTAATTTATCAAAATGGTCTGGTAGGTAGTCAAAATTGGTTGGTGCGTTGTCAAAATTGGTAGGAACCCCTTTAAAAATTATTGTTACAAGACTGACAGTCTGAAAATTCTTCTCTGAAGTTTACTAGATCAACTATAAGACACATACTATAAATGTACATTAAGTTTTCCTAAAAGACAGAAAGAGTGGAATCCCTATTTTAGTACAAATATTGGTACTATTAATACTGCTTCAATTAACGCTATTTACCAGGAACGCTTCTTGAGTGATAAACGAGTAGATCCATTAACATATTACACATTGTATTATCCCTCTATCGAATACAAAAATATTCTTTTAGCATTTTAACACAATCGTGTTCTAAAATAACAAATGTATTCAATTCACTAAAAAATATAATTTAAAGTTCTCCGTCACAAAGGATTAAAATAATATCTGTTTTAATAACTTAAATAACTTATATTTAAACTTATTTAAATAATTTTTAATATTTTAAAAATAAAGTTTTAATAATATTAATAAATACTTACAGAGACTCGTTTAGTATTTCTGGACCATGTGAATATTTTAGCCATTTTAAAATCGAGAACCTGATAGTGAAACATCGTCCTTGGAAAATCAATAAAAAAATTCTTAAATTATTTGAGTAAATCAGTTCTATTATTAAAATAAAATACAATAATATTCGATTCAATGCTTTCCGCTTCCATAGTTCTTACCAAAAGATCGGTTTTATCCAGCCTGCGACTGATTGAGCCATTGTTGACCCAGTCAACCAGCGGAATGCAGCAACGATCTATATACTCGCATAAATAGTCCATCTTCACCGACACATCCTTCCACACCGCCAACTGATCTATAATATAATCCGTCAAATGAAAAACAGAAAACTATTTGATTAAGAATTATTTGTTGACAACAGTTTTAAAAGATGAACTTTTGACCATATGTGCAATCTAAAAATTATATTACTTAAGGTATTAAGTCAAAATATAGTTAATTTTATTATTAATAAATAGACAAACTCTACTAGTTTAGCAAAAACAACTTTGAGAAAAATAAGATCATCGGATATTTAGAACTAGATTATAAATATTTTCTCTAATTTGATTTTATTAGGGGGTTTTATTTCATTATTTTCAGCAATAAATGGAAATAAAACAAATTATAAACAATGTAGACGCAAGTCACTGTACAACACTCGTGGAAATAATATATTTCAGTCCGTTTCTACCTTTAGAAAAACTACAACAAACTAAAATTTAGATAGTTTCATACACTTACACATTAAATAGTATTCAATTATATCTTGTATTTGTTTTACATTTTGTACTTCTTAAATTCTTCTTATTCTTGATTAATTTTGAAGGTTATATTCAGTGAATATCTTTTCAATAGTTGATTGTAAGTTTAAAATTGAAAAATGATTAATGCGACATCTTCAATTATGACATCATGTTTTTTGAAAGCACTTTCTAATATCTTGAAGTTTCATCTTGTATATGGAAATCATGTTCCGGCTTCAAATTATTTTAAGGGAACTAATTATGTTGTATATTGTAAAACTGATAATAAAATAGCAATTAAATACTACTAATAATAAATATACCAACCACGCAATTCTAGTAAAATATATAATTTACAGTAGGGGACACATTATTATTAGGGTGAACCAAAAGTCTTTTCGTATTTTTTATCGAAAATTTAAACATAATTTTACAACAAATAAAAAATATTTAAGTTTCAAAGTAAAGGCCATTTGAATCAATAGCTTGAATCCATCTATAGGCAAGTTGTGCGATCCCGCTGCGGTACCAATCTTAGAAGCGAAGAACTGGTGACATCCGTTTTCGACCTCGGCCAGATTATTGAAGCTGCGTCCACGAAGAATGTGTGCCATAGAGCGGAAAAGGTGATAGTCGGATGGCGCAAGATCCGGACTATACGCTGGGTGTGGAAGAAGTTCAAAGGCGTCGAGATTTTTGATTTTTTCCTTTGTTTGTTTGGCGGTGTGCGGTTTTGCATTGTCCTGTTGTAGAAGAACTCGCCTTCGATTGATCAAAGCGGAGTATTTCTCGCCAAGTGCCGCATACATTCGATCAAGTTGGGCGCAGTAAAGGTCAGCGTCGATGGTACGACCATTTGAAACATGCCACAAGGCTAGGGTGGTGACTCAATTTTTGGAGACTAACCATATCAATATCCTTCCTTGGCCTGTGAATTCTCCTGACTTAAACCCCATAGAAAACATATGGGGTATTATGAAGGAGAAACTCAGCCAAATTACTCATACAACAAAGGATCAGCTTATTTCGAGCGTCTTCCGCAATTGGTTTCGTGATGATGAATTTTAGCAGAAGCTTCAAAACTCTATTGATAGCATGCCTAGACGTCTCCAGGCAGTAGTAAGCGCTAAAGGAGGACAAACAAAATATTAAATTGTTTAATTTATCATTTATTGAACTCACTTTACTTATTCTATGAACAATAAAACATTTGTAATCAGGTATGTACATATTTAAATTTTGCATTCTGGAATAAAACATGTATTTCTTACTTTTTTGATTGTCTTATATTTTCATCATTTTCTAATAGAATTGTGGTAATTTTTCAGTATAAGGTTTAAAAGTTGTCACATTTTCTGATAGGGTGATAAAACAAACACAGAAAGTATCAAAACTATGACTGCATTTGCTAATAACCTTATAAATAATGAGAAAACCTAAAAAAGCATGAAAATATCAGGTGATTATAATAATGTGTTCCCTACTGTAGTAGTTAAAGCCTTTTATTTCATAGGTTTTTTATCACCTTTTTATTTTTCAAACTATTTTTTTTACAAAAGTCTGTATATCTTAAGTTGATATACTTAATAAACACAAATAAATACGTAAGGGTATTATAAACTCTCAGTGCTCGTTTATATATAAAGAAGCCCCTTATATAAAGAAGAATATATATATATATATATATATATATATATATATATATATATATAATATTTTTTACCATTCTAAAATATAAAAATTATTAGATAAACAAGCATGAACATTAGTTAGTAGAAAAATATTTTCATAATGAATGCTTCAATAAGCATCTTACCAAGATATTGTTGATCGGATTTACTTAAACATTTGATAATATTCTTTACAATGAGAGGTAGACTTATGAGCAGTGGTCGTATCTGAGTTAGTTCTTCTACAATCACCATTTTATGCATCTTAACATTCATTAACTTGATTAATTCAGGAATATTGCGCATTGTTGTTTGACGCAATTGTTTGACAAGATACAGACTATTTGTACAGCAAAGATTACTGCTAAGAGAAATCCATTTCTTTAACTGCTTGTCATTATCTTTTGATAACTACATAGAAAGAGAAATATATAAATAATATATTAGTCAAGGATATACCCAATCATAAACGGCTTTTTCTAAATCGACAAAGTCTTGTTCTGTAATGCATTCTCGAATCGTTGTTACGAGGGACTCTAAATAATTAAATCATCAATCTCAACATTCATAAATCAATGCTATATAAAAAAATTTTCTGTAATATGGTAAAATATTTTTGGGTATTTATTTAATCATATTAAAATACTTTATCAAAAAGGACTATTGCTAAATATAAATAATTAAATTAATTTATTCTCATAAAAATGATAAATGATAAAATATAAAATGTAAAATAAGATATGGATACGGAAACAATAATGTTTCTAAATTATCAATTTTTAGAAAATATTTAAAGAATTGTAACAGAGATCAAGTTTTTAAATATTAAAAAATGGGATCAATATTGTGATTTTATAAATATCAAATTAATATCATTATTATTTCAAGTCAATAGGTATTAGAAATGTATTAATTTGTGTAAGAAATCATTGTTGTTTTTATGATTCACCATATTTCTTTAAATAATTCTTTTAGAAATTATTTTATTTTTATGATTTAGCAACAATGTGTTCTTTGCTTTACTTTTTTAATTTTGTACCCACCCATTTATTTACTGATATTTTAGACCATTTTAAACTGTGACATCAGTATATAATATTGATAAACTGAAAAAATCATATTATTATTCTTATTCGTAAAGGGCCCGAACTAATGTCTCAAGAATGATCTTGCAAAAACTGGAGGAATTGGGTTATGAACCTCTACGTAACGAACCATACTCACCCAAAATCTCATCAACTGAATATTATATTTAAACCCTTAAATTCAAAAATCTGGTGAAAAATCTTCAATGAATTAATTCATTCTATAACTTCAGATTTTACTGTCACAGAAATAAATAAACTTGTATCTAGTTGATGGCAAAAATATTTAGATTATAACAGTTTTTTCATAACTAATTCAAAAATAATAATGGATTCTTGAGTGAGAAATAATGTGATAAAGTTAACTTTTAAAAATCACTACAACCTAATACTTCATAAATAATGAATAGTGTACAGAAATTCCTTCAGAATTTTCCAAATAAAAACCACTTATTTGTACGAAGAGAGATTTAATAATATTATATTTACCACTTTCATCAATAATTAACTGCGATATCTCAACGTACATTTCCTGATTTTATCAACAAAAACCTTTTCTAGACACGTTTTTACATTGTAGTTTTACCTTTTCAAAGAAGTGTAAGGCTGTGAGTTGTCGAAATGGAAAGCAGAATTTTTACGACTTATACATTCTGGGTGCCTCTGTTGTAAGTTATAATTTAATTTTGACAGTTATTAGAAGTATAGAATCGATTATTCTGTTAGAAGATAAAAGACCACAGTATATAATTTCATTGTAATTCAACTAAATTGACAACATATCTTATTTTGGTAAACATGTGCCTTGGATGTTATTTGGAGCTCGTGCAAATTGACCAGAGTCTTTTGCCTTGAACTTTATCCTATTCAACAGATTTCCGTAATGGTTATCAGTTTTTTCAAAAATAAGTAGATAAAAATAGACTTTGAAACCAAAATATCCAGCTTTTGATACATTCCTTACATCCGAGGTGGAATAAACATGTTTTATGGATAACTATTCCTCACAAATGGTAAAATTCTGTCAGCATAAATCATAGCTTAGGTTTGTTCTTCTCCATTTCAGTTATATTACAAGAACACGTTGCATCATGAAACGACAAATTTCCAGAATAAAATTTGCAAACTAATTTTTGCTAGTATGTTGTTTTATTGTGTCTGTGTTGAATCTCTTCTTACAAAGTAACAAATTTTGAAAGATGATTATGACTTCCGTATGCCGGTGTTTTAAAAGAATCTCGTATTTTGAACTTGTGAAGAATGGTTTCACCATTAACACTGAATTTTACTGTGTTTAACTTGATCGAGTATACGATGCACTGGTTGAAATGTAGCTGAATCTTGTTCATCAAAATGCATTTTGTTTCAAAACAATTGAAGAACTGGATTGCATGGAAGTTCAACCGCCTTCATTCAATAGTCTATATATCGCTCGATCAAGTGCGATCATTTGATGAAGAGGAAAAGTCTGTCCAGAATTTCTTTTATTCAGAATAGTAGCTGTTTCAGAATAGATTATAGTATAAAATATCATGATTTCGACACAGTATTTTAACTATTTCTCTAAACTTAAATATTTTCTGAAAAATAATGTTTTCACTTGCTTTATATTCCCATGCATACAGAATAAAACTAAAAGAACTTTCCAGAAAACAGAATTAAATGGCCAACATATTAAAATGCTTCTTTTTTACATGGAATTTAGATTGATTATTTTAATGCTGATAAATGATCAGTGATCATATTGATAAAATTTGCTTCTTAAAAACAGAAATATGTAATTAGAATAAGTCTACTATTATTGTACTGGTTGTACTGGTAGCATCACTTTCCCGCCCTTTGCTACGTAGACATTCATACACCATGATGGTTTATTAATTAGATTCAGAACATATGAGGACAGTGGTATTTCATCTGTAATAACTATATTCCCATGAACTGTTTTCCCCAAAAAAATCATAGTCATGTTAAACAAGAAACATTCCTAACACAGACTTGATTTCTTCTTTAAGAGTCCACGATCAAAGAGGCGAATAAAACTTCCTGAAACGATTTACTTTCCTTAATTATGAAGTGTGTACTTAACAAAAAGAGTTTTTTAGAATCTTTTAATCAGCGAAATATTTAGCTCGAAAGCTTCAAGATATAATTTATATATAATAGAATTATAATTTAATTATTTCAGTTCCCGATGATTAAAGTGATTCGTTTAAACAACGACGAGAAATTTACAAATTGCCATTTAAAAGAAATTTAAAAATTTCCGTAGTGCCCCGATACATTTAAGTAATCCTTTCGGATCTGCCCCGGCATACATTGATTTTGATAGACTCGAGTGGAAATCGGTCGCAATCCCCGATGCGGTTCCATACTGCCCCGGAGATAGTTGAATCGGAAATAATTGATTTAGATGAGGCGGATTTGTATTCTTATTAAAATTACCGCTATTGGCCAGGTTATTATAAAACTCTGGTGGAAAATTCATTCGTGAATGTGACATTTGTTATGAAATACAAAATTACAAAGTTTCTTTTTGCTTATTATAAAAAAATTTATATTTAAAAAAATTAAACACCCAATTCAAAACAATAAATAATAAATTATAACTACAATTTATAGATTAAGACAGAAACTTTCAAAGACGAAAATTTAAATCCCCCGTCATACATGAAGGGTCTTTTTCTAGTTTTTGATAATATAAAAGGAGAATTATTTATTTCTTAATAAAACTTTAGGATTTAAAATTAATTAACCCAAATAATTTATATTATACTAAAACTAATATATAAGCAAATTATAAAATATAATTCAACACAAATGAGCGACGAGCAAAAATATGAGAAATTATTAATAAATATCTTACTTATTAATTGTACAAATGGATCAATGCAATCCAACGAAAGTGCTTTGGCATATGTACGGTAATCTGAAGGCCAACACTTTACTAATTTATAATCAAATCTTTTTAGGTTCATTAGAATATATCTGGTTTTATGGTAGAATTCAAGGAGAACTATCAAGCGCTTTTTATCTGTCTATAATTATATAAATAGACAAATGTTTCTAATATCGAAAGCAATGAACTCATTACCTCCGGATCAAGGTTGGGAAATATTGTTTGGATTTCTGAACCAGCATCAAAACTTTCATCTACTTTCATATCAGGATCATTTAAACTTTCATCTTGTATTAAATCAGTAACTTCAACGTTTGAAGATTCGTTGTTATTTACACCAAAACTACTATTATCAATTGAGTTATATAAGGACAATGGAGATGTCTCATGCGTCGATGTGAAGCGTTCTGCGTTACTAATTAATCGATGTAACTGATCCTCACTATTTAATTTTCATATTAAAAATAAACTAAATATACAAAATAACCTTTTGGCTTTAAATACACCAAAGTTTTCTTCATTTGTGTTTGAATCTATGTGATATATAATTAAAAGATTTATTGTGCAAAAATAAAAACTTTAATACTTCAACTTAAAACTTTTAAAACCGTTTATTAATATGTATAAAAATAAAAAAATTTTAACAATAATTGCTACAATTATACCATTTTCTTTTAATTAAAGTAAATTATTATATGTAACAAAATATCAATGATTTGTAAATAATAATATTTAACTTATAAAATAATTTTAAAAAAATATTAAGTAAATTAAAATAAATAATAGAAAATTAAATCACTGTCAGTAATAAGATGGATAAGTTATTGTAACAAATGAAGTAAGATCAAAACGAAATAATTAATTTGGTGCTTAATTTCATATTCCATGATTCTTTCTTCTTAGTTTATAAATATTAAATAATTTGTTCGAATGATTCCAAACAAAATCGGGAGTATACATCTGAAGAGAACATGCACTCTTCTATCTGATATAGATTAATGATTAAAGACAAGCAACAGATGAAGCACTTCCACAAATAATTCTGCTAATGAGATATAAGTAATTCTTCAGTAACATATGCTACAACTACCCTTTACAGAAAAAGATACCAGGTTGAGCTGGTGGTTTGAAGATGATTCTAGAATGGCCTTTGAATACTTAAGAGTGTAACTTTGAAACAAATACTTCACTTTTGGAAAGATTTTTAAACTAAATTATTAGATCTGTATTTTAGCTATTAGACTGAAGTATGAAATCCCCTTTGATAGCAAGGAGATATTTGATATCAGGCGACCCAGAAACTATTAAAGGGCCAAAGATGATAAGGAATCACATTTAAAAATACAATTTAAATATTGAATTAATACCAAAGGTGCATTCATATAGATTTTATTTAAAATAAAATTCACTGATTTCATTTCCTAAAGTCATTTCTTTTGAAGAAACTTGTTTCTGAATGTTATATTATGTTTATTACACAAAACAGTTAAATGACTTATGGATCAACCTCAGTGTCATTTAACTTTTCGATTTAAATCAGTAAAATAAAATATAAGTATTCATAATGTTAAACTTTTATTTTTATTTAAAAATAAACAAACACCCATTTCAAAATATACTTTTGCATAATCACATTATGTCTTAAAATAGTGTAAGACCCTATGAATGTAATACGTACTTGTCCTTGTACACATTTTTGAGCAAAAAATAAATTTCATTTTTTAGTAAAAATGAAAATAAAAGTAATAAAATTAACATTATAAAAATGAAAAGAAATTAATAAAATGACAATACTTCTAGATACTATAATAATAATTATCATTATTTGTTACAGATTTTCCAAAATATCCTTATTATAATTTGTTATTAATATTTTTATTCTGACAATCCTATTCTCAAGTTCAAGTTAAAAATGTCTTTCAATCAGATTCGTGTCAAATCTTTTTAACGTTTCGTTTTAATGTCAAATCGTTGCATTGTGTTTGATGTATATATAAAAATGCGTATTGTAAGTAGCGTTTATGTCACTTTTATTATTATCAAATTCAGTACTCATAATTTAACACAACAATCTTTTATTAATATCAACAATTCAAATATTTAAACAAATTTCTTGTTAATTCAATTATTTCGCCCAAATTAATCTATTAAATTTTGAAAATTTACTAAATTTTTAACTTTAAAATAATTTTTACGTTTTTTACGAAATATTACGCATTTTTACGAAATTTGCAAAATTTTAAACTTTAAAATATTTCTTTCATTTTTACGAAACTTTATCATAAAACTAATTAATTTAAATTTACTATAAGCCTTTTATTAAAAAAAATTATTTCTTAAAATATTAATTCGTTAATTATCTATTTTAAAATTTATTTAAACTTTTATTAAAATATATCGATTGCTATGACTGTAAGCATATTTTAAATAAGTATTTAATTTTTATGATATTTTTACTTTACATTTTAATTTTTAATTTACTTTTTTAAATTTTCAAATTAAAAAAATAATAAACTATTTTGGTGAAATGCAAATTTAAACTAACCCCTCATACGTATAAAGATATGTTGAATACTTAATTAAAATTATTAATCTACTAAAATAATAAAAATTAATTATTTTAAATTCCAACCCGAAAAAAGGTTTCTTTGTTTGGGTTGATGGATGAGTAGTAGTGCAAAAGGAAGTGACGAGTTGTTAGTCATAAGAGAGATTCGATTGTGAAATCAATCACATTTTCCAAGTTCCAATTGTTATTTTCGATTTCACAGGATCGGATTTGAATATTTTTTTCCATTTGTGGTTATATTTTTTAGTGATTTTGAAGTTTGATTTGATTTGAAAGCATACTTGGTACCCAGTTAAGATTTTTTAAAAAGGGTCATTTTTGCAAAAAAAATATTTCTGGATCAGTTCTATGTCGCAACTGGGTAAGTACTGGGTCAAAACTGGGTCAACAAATAAATGTGGCCTAAAATGTTTTGTGGCCTTGCAATTGATTTTGACATCAAAAGACCATATGAAAATGCCTTTACAATATTTGCGTCTTCATCAGTTGTGATTCTTGAAATGTTGGAGTAGCCCAAAGAATATTCCCTGAGGCGAGAATTTTGGAAAAGCAAAACAGAATTTTCTCTGATGTATGGGGTTGAGGAATTTTTTAAGGTCGAGAGCAAAGTTTCTAACACAGGAACTATATGGAATTTTAATGGTAATACCAAGGAAAGAATTCGAATAGTTTTTCTTGGACCAAATGTCGACTGAGATTTTACCCGATTTAATCGATTCTTTGACTTTTACTTTCATTTTTAGAAATTAACTTTGAAGAAGCTGATTCAGGTCACTGCGATTAGGAATCGATTCTAGATACTATAATAATAATATTTGTAATATCGATTCTTCACATTTTGGATTAAGATGTATTAATACTTTTCGGAATGCATTGGATTCAATAATGTTTTCACTAATTTGCGTGAGGAGGAAAAGTTCTGCAATAAGAGATGGAAATTGAGATTTAAATGTTTGAACAGTATTTTAAAACTGTTATTTCACATATTTTCACAGCTTTTGATTGCAGTTCCACTTGAAAATTGCTGTGACAGCTTGACAAATGTCGTTTTAATATTGTGACATTTCGACCTTTGTTAAAATAGTTGTAATTATCAGTGCTGTATTCAGATCCATCAAAGTCATCTCTTTCTGTTTCTGAAAAGTATACCTAGAAAGGGGCTTGTCTTTTCGGATCACGTTTCATTTTGAATCAAAATTTTTGATGCTATATTTAAACAAAAAATGGAAAAAGAAAATATTACTTGCAATTATGTTTGAAATTGTAAAAGAAACTTAAAACAGATGAAAAAAAAATTTTCTTTTTCATCTATTTAATTTTCTTTTTTCTTTATTTATTTTTTATTAATTTCTCTATTTATTATTTTTTAAAATATTACTAATTTTTTGACCAAATTGTGGACCCAGTACTTATCCAATAAATTTCACTGTTATAAAAGGCAATGAAATAATATTATTAATAAAAAAATTTTATAAAAACAACCACGTTTTTCAAGCATTACCAATGCACTAAAAAGAGGAAAATAATTTTTTTCTAGACATGTGAGAAATTTTATACCTAACC
>MQRK01250225.1:5160-15355 GCA_001938485.1 Girardia tigrina
GTTAATTTTTAATTTAATTAATTTTTTAATAATTATTTTAATTAAATTATTTAAAAATATTGATTTTATTTAAACAAATGGGCTCAAAATTGGGTCAAAATGGAATCGCAACGCGACCAGCACTAATTAGAAGAAATCCTAAAAGAAGATTGTTCATCCATAATTTTAGGGACTTTTTCGTAACTTTAAATTTTTGAAAATTTTTAAATTGAATATTATATTAATTGTTAAGACAAGTTAAAATAATGTTTTACTAATTAAAATGAATTTTTTAATAAGAATGAACTATTAAAGAAGTTTTCTATAGGTAAAAATTAATTTATAATAGAAGTTACAAAATTATGATTAAATAAAAAAACAGATTGAGATTAAATTTTCGTAAAAAAATTTTAAGTTATAATTTATTATACTTAAATTATAAAACTTATAATATATAACTAAAATTATATATAAATATTTATATTCAAATAGGATATCTGGTTGTGCTAAAAATGAAACATTGTTCCGCAAAATTTGTTTAAAAAATCATTGTTTGTTAGAAATAAAATTTTGTGTTAATAAATTCTGATCTTGATCAAGAACCAAACACCTAAAAAATAAGATCTCTCTAGCAAAGTGTCCCATGGAAGAGAAGAATCAAACAGAGTTCGCTGAACTACCGAAGAATTGGCCAAAGATCCCACATGGTTTAAATCAAGCTTTACATAACTTACTGTAACCGAATCATTATTTTACATCGCTAATGAGTTATTGTTAATTATACTTTTTAAAATAGGAAATATTAAAACTCGAACAAAATATAATTTAATTTCTCCACTTGACTGGTCTTCGCAATCGACTACTCTCAGCGATACGACGACGTCGTAGGTAATTTGATGACAAACATAAAAATTAATTAATTTAATAAATTATCCAAATTATAACATTTATAATGAAAATTACTCAAAAAGTAATGAATAAAATAGTGTAGTTTTTTGAAAACTTTTTCTGATAGAAAAACTTGTCTATTTGCCTTAATCACTTAAGAGATCCCTTATGGGTCCAGTACAAATAAGCAGATCTCCTCATCTTTTAGAAGCGAATTCTAAGAGAATAGATTCTTGTATTTTTTCCTAAAATATACAGTGGCGGAAACAGTATCCGACCATTTCTGATTTTGCGCTGTTTTGTTCTATTAGTTTGGAAAGAAAGTTTTGTCAGTAAAGTAACATTTTATTAAAAGCCAAATTTTAAAACAACAAGGGGTCGTTTTCATTAATGTGATCGCCATTATTTTGATTATCATACTCCAACAAAGCTTACACAAGAAAATTCTGCTGTGGTAAAACTCTGGCGTTTTCAGGTTGAAAAAATTTTATTTTAATTTATTTATAGTCTTTTAAATAACTGACAAAACTTTCGATCCAACCTAATAATTATCGGTCAAATCTCTTTTGGCCGATTATAAGGTCACAGTACTCAATAAGGTTTCTATGTCGCCTGATCTTGACTCAATACACTACAAGAGTGAGCAAGCGTCGATCAAGATAAATTTTAATTGTATTTTGTTCGCAAAGATGTGATTTTTAATCTTCTAATTAAATTAAGTTCATAAGTGCTCTAAAAGGTTCGAAGCACCCCATTGAGCACTTTGATAAAAATGTCTTGAAAAAATAACACAAAAATCAGAATAAGTTAGATAATATTTTTTCTTTTGTATATCTGAAATGCTAAATCGAGTTTTTGTTTCTAATCTTTTATTAATTTGAACTACTTTAAAATCAAATTTAAGAGTTTGAGAACGGTTATTTTGCAATAAATTATTATTTTGTATAGAAATTAATTTTTTGACTTGTTTTTGATACGCCTCTAAGGTTTCTTAACCTTTCAAAAGTCTTGGACATTCGAAGACAATCTTTATATTTTGATAATGGAGGATTAAAAATCTGAAATGACGAATTCATTTAAAAGTACAAAAGTTCTTTTTCTTTTAATGTAATATGAAGTTTCCATGACTTTTTATTTGAACATAAACTATTTCACACTTAGGAATCATTGAAGGTATTGAACTTTTTTAAAGGGATTCGTCCACTGAAAAGAACAAAATTCTTCAAGTTTAACAAGTAAACAGACTGAAGATCTTTGAAAATTTTTAGCATCATGTTGAAGATAAAATTTTTGCACAACGTATATTAAAAATAATGAGAAACAAAACAAATGATCAATGTGGTTACAGTTATTTTTGAACACTTTCCTCAAAGGATTATGTAGATAATATTGTAAATTTCTTCAACTTGTATTTATAACATTTTGCAATTCCAGAAGTTGTTAAATGGATGAAACAAGAAGTCAGTAGAAAGTAGTGCAAGTAAAGCTGGTTATTACGGAAACGAGCTAAACAGTTTAATGTACTTCCTTAACTCGTCTACGTAACTTATGAAATTATATAATCTCAAAATTGACAATCGAGAGTATATAATAAAATTATATTCAAACAAACAATTATGTAACAGAAAGATGAAGGCAAAATCTAAAGGTGTTTGATCACAAAAAAAACAAAAGGTAGTATAGAGGAGTGTCGAAACCAAAACAACTAAATAACAGTTACTTGTGGGTTGATTTCTATACGAAATGTTCAGGATAATATCACGTTTTCTTTGATTAACGAATGGGTCAGTAGAATTGAACAAGATTTCTTTCCTTTTTTTTGTTTCGTTGAATAGAACTTTTATATGAATGGGATTGGTATACGAATTAGTCGGAAAGAAAACGAATAGGATTGTCGATCTCGGAATTAGTTTGGGCCTGTGATTTGACTGGAATGGAAATGCGGAATCGGAAAAATTTGTTCCGTAATGATTCGAAATAAAATGAACTAAGCAGTTCACCAATAATTGGGTATTACGGACAATTTTTTATGTTGTTGTTCAACAACGCAAAAATTCACAATAAGTCGCAGTTATTCGACTATTACCAAGATGGTGTACTTAATTTTTAATTGAGGATTTTATATTTTTATTCGGTCGGAAACTAATTAGAAATTTTGATTTCTGTAATCAATATTTCTATTGATTTTTATTTTCAATTTTTATTTTGTAATTTTGATTCAGCGTTGTTAAACGCCATAATCAGTCTTTCGCCGAGATCACCAAATGAGGGTTGGATTCGGCCAATTATTAAAAACAAAATAAATAAAAATAATAAATAAAACAAGTTGTCACACACCTAAAAAACACAAAGAAAAATGTTTACGTATAAAAAAGTATAAAAAACCAAAGTTACACAAAAAAAATCACATCACACTATCATTTCAAAGTAAAAAATATAAGAAAATCACTCGTACACAAACGTCCAGCAAAATAAATAGGGCACTACACTGGTGAGAGAACTTTCCTCTCAATCTCTATAGGTTTTTCATTAGTGAGATTTGAAACGTTTGATTAAGCATTTTCATGAAGAAATATGAGATCAGTAATGTGACAACACTAACTCGACAGCATAATTTCGCTATTACCCTTGCTATCCAATTTGAAACAAGTTTTGGGTCCTTTTGATACAAGTTGACCTTTACTTGAGGTTTGGTTGTTTTAATAGTGTCTGTCCAACTTATTTTACGTATTATTTTCGAGTAACCTCTTTGTTAGGCTTATCAAAATGACGCTTCTTCGTCAATGGTTTAACAAGATACTTTGCTGCTCAAAGAAGAAAGAAACTTTAAAAATCTTATGAAGCCCTGAAAGACTCAAACATATTCACCTAAAAGATATTACATTAATTTTTAAACGAATAAATAAATAAATAAATATAAAATTATTGTGCCGGATCTTTCTTTCTTGTTTTTTTTACAGTGACATAAATATAATTGTGAATGATACTGTTTATTTTTATAAAAAAATTAATCTTTATTTTTATGAATTTCAAATTTAGTCAATTATTTAATTAGGTACAAAATAAAAACACAATATTTATGCATGCATAATATTTTAAAAATAAAAAATAATATAAATATATAAAAAAAATAGAAATTGCGTTCTCTTAAAACAGATACTTATTCTTCATTGTCTCAAAACAAATGAGAGAATTCCTTTTGATATATCTAAAAAGTAAACTCAAACTCACTTAAATCCATGAAACAAAATGATTCTGTCATTGCTGTTTACAATCTTTTCCAAACTTTGGCGGTAAATGTTCAGAAAAGTTTTATTTTTAATTTTAGAAACATCGCTCAGTTTCGTTATCCCGTCGTAGTAGATAACTTGTGTTATGTCCAATCTAAAAGTCAACAAAAATCTTTTATCAAAAACTCGATTTTTATTAAATAATTTATAAAAAAAACGAATTCATTAGACAATATTATTTATTTATTTACAAAAGAAAATAAATGAAAATTTTAAAATATTATTAATATTTAAAAAATAGGGTTTTTTTGTTAAATAAAATTTTGTTTTTTAAAATTATTTTATAAAAATTTACAATATTTATTGATAAATATTAAATTTAAAATAAAAAAAAATAAATGAAAAATAATCTCCGTTTTATTGAACTACTAAGAAAAAATCAATTTTAATTAGGTAAAGACATTTTTAATTTTTTTTACTTTCTTCTAATAAATCTCATTTTAAGAATGAATAGAAGCTTGTTATTACTATTTACATCAGTAATATTTTATTGTTTTATTTTACAATAAAGAAAGTTTTCTTTCTGAAAAAATGGGTTTATTTTAATTATTTTATTAAAAATAACAAATTCTAAAGTAAAATTAAATGAATTTTTATTATGAACTTTCTTTTTTAAGATCCTTCTTTTTGAGATTGTCTTATTATTAAAGTTAAAGTAGTTGGAGTTCATCCAGGAGAAAGAGCAGTGATGATATATACCGAAGAAAGACTTTAAATTACAAAACATGTAAAACATTTAAAAAATTCAAAAATAAGGTAAATTTTTCTATGAAACAATACTAAAGCCATTCTAAAATATATTTAACGATAACATATTTCGATGGTTTAACATCATCTACAGATCACTGACTATGAGCTCTTCACTGTTAATATATGTGAAATGGACAATTGTGTAATACATTACAAACACTTAATCAGAAACTGTTTTATGAAAAAAGAATCGTTATTAATTAATTGCAAAAAAGAACGGAATCGATCAACGGAAACCCTCAGTCGTTTGTCGATCTCATAATTTCGCAATCTTTGTTGATCACTGATTATTCAAAAAAAGGGAAAAAACTCGCTCTTCAATTGCAATTTCGAATTTTTGATTTTTTTACAATTTGATTTTTTGAAAAATTGATTTTAAAAAAATAGTAATAGTAAAATCGATTTAATTTTTGGTTTGTTTTAATAAGTGAAATTTTGTTTATGAAAAGTCGCGAAATTTAAAATAAAGAAGTTTTTGCCACGTATTCATTTTTTTTAATCCAATTTAAATTGTTGTTTTGAAATTCTCTGTTTTATTTTGAAAATGATCGTTTATTTTTGGAAAAATTTCAATCTCTCAAAATTGACTTTAATATTGATTAATGTTTCGACAACAACTTTCGATTGTGCGGTGAGATTAAAATTGCATGAAAGGAGATCAGTTTCGATCTGGTTGGTCGTGTCGGGGTTCGAATTTGTGTTCGACAATTATGTTTGCACGAGATACGACAAAATCAAAATTACTCTTTGGTGTTATGTGATCAGCTGTGAGCCACTCGATTATCCGGACAAATCAGCCGATGATGATTTATTCGATTTAAAAATCTTTTATCCGATTAAACTTTCACATAAAAATTTTGAAACAATGGAACTGATATTTTCAATTGATTATGAATTTGCTCAAAAGATGGAGTTATCTGACGCAACGGTACTGTGCAACCGAATCAATCAGTATATCCACATTACGTACTCCGATAAACCGTATCATTTATTGATTGATCCGAAAAGTGGTATTCAAAAAGGAGTAAAAATATATGAAAATCTAATCACCGAGATCTTTGATAAATACAACGTGAAATATGATCCGGTTATGATAAATTATTTTTCCTCCCCGTCACCCAAATACCGCCACTCAACACCAGCGCGCTACAGCTACGAAATCGCTGCACCCGCTCTGTTATCAGAAACTTTTAATAAATTGGTTGTGAGTGCCGTTTGAACTTTGTTTTTTTTTGATCACGAGACTTAACAAAGCTTCATACAACACTTTCGCTAAAATTTGAAAATACTTGAACAGAATTTCGAAATCATTTATTATCAAGGTACATTTACAAGTTTTCCTATGCTCAGCAATGTTGCTCTTACCTCCTCTACAAGCATTCTCTTGGGTTCCTTAGCAGAGATGACAGGGAATTTCTCCAAATACATTCATTACATATATTTGAATAGTAATTACATTCATTACTGACAACACTTTAAAATTCTATGCACTAAATTTAAGAATTATTGGGAGTGAGTGACATGTGAAGCGTTATATGTAAGATCTTTGGATCCTAAAATTAACGTTAAAACTGCATTCTCTACAATTTTGTTGAGAGTTTTTAAATGATTTACTGATTACGTATTGATTGCACAATCATTAACTGCACTATATAAGTAAATTTCGTTTGAAAAATCATTTGTTCTGACGATGACGGTTAAACCGTCGAAATTAATTAACTTTAATTGGCTTGGAAAATTTTTATTCGACAATTTGCCAATTTTATTTAAATTTATTTACAATTAAATGATGTTTGTTCGAATATATGTCTGCAAACATTGTATAATAGATATATTATATTATTATATTATATTATGCTATTAACCATTATTGTATCAGCCATTCAAAACGTGACCATATCCAAGTTACTATCGTCATGCATAAAGCAGTCATAAAATTATGTATATTATTACGCATATCATTTATATCAGAGAAAAAACTAAAATTACACTCTAATGTGACTTATATTTTGCTCGTTGAGAATGATCTTAAGATTGAAAATTCTATCAAATCTTACTCGATCATTTAAAATGTAGATCATGTTTTATAATAAATCATGCTCTTTAAGTCTAATTTCGGACAATTTTTGTCAATATTTGTGCCATGGGTTCTATTAGGTTCATGGTCTTGTTGGGATGAAATTTCCGAAAAAGACATTTTTGAAACTTTAATTACAACAATTCACATATTATTGAAACAAGTTTTCCCTAATTAAATTTCTGTTGAAAGATTTTTAATTTTTCTTCCAAAAACCAATAACATAAATAATTGTAAATATAAAAATATATTAATTTATTATCTTTTGAAATTTGATATTGTATTTAATTTTATAATTTAAAACCTTTTCTAAACAAACTATTTTCAAATATTTTATATTAATTTTTGTATTTAATTATATACATATTGTTTTTAAATATTGTATTTTCTTTCGAATATCATGTTATTAAATTTCATTAAAATTTAATATTTTTTCTAATATTTAGTTTTTTTTCATATTGTATTTACTTTTTAAATTTAATCTTATAAATTTGATCTTATATTTAATTCGTTTTCAAATCTATTTTATTTATTACTTTTATAATTATATATTAATTTATAATGTTTTTATCTTTAATTCAAAAATTTATAAGAGACATCAGCAATCCTCACAGGTTCAATGTCACATACATTGGAGAGATTGTCCTTTGTAATCCCTGACAACTAATCCAAGATCTTGCTTATGTAGGAGGATAATTGTAAAATTGATCTGAGTATAGTGAAGCTTGTAAGTGTAACTATAATAAAAATTATTTTCTGATTCTGTAGCAGTATCTTTAATAGTATTGAAGGCATAATTAATGAATCAATTTTCAAATGGTACTCAGCCTATATTTAAGGTTTTTTGATTCAGTTTTCGCAACATATTATACAACGTTCATAACTCATAAAATAAAGGCAAAAAGAAAATAATTAGTGATCTGAGAATGATGGTAAAACCGTCAAAGTCTTTATTAACGAAAAAATATTTTTAAAATGCATTTTTGTTTACATTTCCATTTGTTTAATATTTTTAATAGTTTCCGTCAATTTAAATTTGTTTATATTACAGATCGAATTTCCTTAATTAATATATAATTTTTTAAAATATAAAAAACGTATTCTTATATTTCTTTCTGTAAATTAATTAACAATTACTGCAAGAACCCTTAATTGTGTTTATCAATCGCTAAAGTGACTTTTTAATTTTCCAGACCGATCGAAATCCTTTCCTCCTTTGTAGGCTACTTATAGAAGATAAATTATTTTTGTAGTTCACTCAAATTACGCACGGAATTAATTCCTCTCTTTTATGACCAGAT
Organism: Girardia tigrina; assembly: GCA_001938485.1. NCBI lineage: Eukaryota > Metazoa > Platyhelminthes > Tricladida > Dugesiidae > Girardia > Girardia tigrina. Next base: position 13,446 of record MQRK01250225.1, read on the forward strand.
ATGGCAGAAAAAACACTGAGTTCTTATTGAAAGAGAAGTTAGTTTTTATATTAATCATCATCGTACTGATGCATGAAGACAAGAACTTAGGAGTCATGCTATAATTTCTTTTATTTAAAGATTAAAAATCCTTGAATTAGACTTTTTCTGTGATTTATTTTATTTTATTGAATTTTATACATAAATTTTTCAATTGAAAAATTCTAATTTTTCTCAGCTGGAAATGTCTTGTAATAACAGAATAAAAAATATTATATAATTGAAGCAATTTACAGTCTCAATTCTACGTGCCGTTCTACAATTGTAAACGTCACTGAATTAAAATATAATTTATTTGTTCATGAAATTTTTACTAAATGGCCGTGACCTTTTTTGGAACTTAATACTATTTTATGCATTATTTATTACAGGTTTTGGAAAAAACATTTTCCGTCTACTTTAAAATATCTTATTTTACTAGTAATAGCTAACAATATTTGTAGAATCCTTCTCTCTTATTTATTTATATTATATTATATTAAATTAATAAATATATATAATTATATCAATAATATTGAACAAATAATTTTGAAAATAAAAAAATCAATACACAATTTTTTTTATATTTCTACACCTGTTTTCATTTAATAGGGCATTTTTCCATTTGTTAAGGACCTTATATACAGGAATATGCATTAATAAATATTTAAATTTTAATTAATTGTTCTAATGAAATTATCAACAATTATTTTTATTATTAATTATCGACATGGAATTATAACTGTGATTATATTAATGGAAAACATGCAAATAGAATAAAGCAAAAGCGTTCTCCATTGCTCGTTCTATAGAAAGCGTAAATGTGAACTGGACTGCTGTTGGAAATGCAATTTAGATTCCGAGATTTCAGATGTTTGCGATGACGAATGCATCAAAACACGGACTACATAAACAAGTCCGGCAGTATCGACTCGGATTTAGCTGCATCGAAACCGCGTCTCATCAATTACTACAGAATCATATTGGAATTTCCTCACTTCGCCTCACTTGAGATTTTAGGGTTTTGTGTTGTGGGTACCCATAATGGGCGAGTCGCATTTAGATAAATACCAACGAACTTCGTAAGAGAAAAGATCATGTTTTGTACAGAGAAACACATCTCTGTTATTAAATAAAATTTAATAAATATTTTCTTTTTGTTGTTTGATTTTGTTTATTCAGCATTAAAAATGTTAAATGATGCTTGGTTAAACACCAAATTTCCTTTTTTCATGTGTTTCGTCTTTATTTCGGATTTTGAGTAATAAATTTCCATATTTTTATATCAATTTGGGGAATTTTTCTAAAAAAATTAAATTTTTTCGTTAATTTTAATTTTAAATTGCCCTTTTAAAACGAAAATGTTATATCAAATTGAAAAAAAATGGTTGAATTTCATTGGTCAGTTAGTATTTATATGTTAGTTTTTTAACTCTTATGTGTTGAGTGTAGTGTATCACCTTTTTTTGACATGTAGAGTTTTTATGATTTTTTTTACTTATTTTTGTGAGTATGTAAAACCGTCTATTTTTTTATTGCATATGACATTTTATTTTATCTTTACTTAATATGTATTATTTATTTTTTTATTCGAGTGGAATTTTTTTTACTTTTATTTATCTTCATGGAAATAATCCTATATGATATTATTTATTTCCATTCTGTATTGTACATTTTTTTGGCTCAAATCAAATCGCTACTCCTGATCTGAACAAGTCAAGAATTGATCAATATATCGTTAAACTTAGTGAAATTCCGAAATTATACAATTAAAATTATGAGGGGTTAATTTTAAATTTTTATCTCGCCTGAATAATTTATTATTTTTTTAATTTAAAGGGTAAAATATTTTTGCTTATTAAATATTTTAAAAAATTAAAAATTATATAATA
>MQRK01250226.1:0-20175 GCA_001938485.1 Girardia tigrina
TCCCATCCTTCTTCATGATAACGCTAGACCTCATATTTCAAAAGTGACTCTTCAAAAGCTTAATGAGTTGGGCTATGAAACCTTGCTTCATCCACCATATTCACCAGACCTCTCGCCAATGGACTTCTACTTTTTTAGGCATTTGTACAACTTCCTACGTGCAAAAATTTTCAAAAACCAAAATGATTCTCAAAATGCCTTCCAAGAATTGGTCGCCTCGAGAACCGATGCATTTTATGCTGGTGGAATAAAACAACTTTTTTCTCGTTGGCAAAAATGTATGAATGCCAACGGTTCATACTTTGATTAATAAACTTTTGTTTCTGTGAATTTGCACGTCTTTGAAATTTGTGTCCCAAAACCGCCATTATTTTTCGACCAACCTAATATTACAATATACAGTGCTGGAAAAAAAGTCTCTTGACAGTGCACTTTTTCGCGATTTTTAGTGAAAATATATGACCAAAAACAGTTTTTCAACCCAATTTTTTAATAAAACCTTATAAACGTATATTTTATCTATTTTAAGTAAATTAATACTAGGATTTTTTAATTTCAATCAAAAGAGAGAAATCATTGAATACACTTTTTTTAAAAAACGATAAAATATCAAGCTAAAAGTTAATCTGGAATAAAATAGTAACAGGAATCGATAAGATGGGTTAAAGGATCATTGTTTAAGCCAATCGAGTTCAATATTTGGTTGGGCACCCTCTGTTTCAGATATCGGCTTCGAAACGGCGTGGCATGCTCTCAGCAAGTTTCTGGCACTCCTCTGTAGTGGTCTCTAGGCACCACACCTGTTTGATTTCCTCTTTTAATTGACTTATAGATGTTATTTCCATCTCACTGAGCTTCCTCTTCATGTTGGATCATAGATGTTCAATTGGATTCAGGTCTGGGCTGTTGGATGGCCAGTCAAGCAGTTCAATGTTGTCCTGAAACCATTTCAGCGCCTTTTTTGAACAATGGCAAGGAGCATTGTCTTGCTGGAAAATTGTACAACCATGGACGCATATAAGATGAGCCAACTTCTCTTCTAAAATTTTTAAATCAATTCTTTGGTTTGAATTGAGAAGTGTACGCCCCCTCGGCCATTTTAGGAAAAACAGCCCCAAACCATGACAGAAGTTGGATGCTTTCTAGTCTTCTTTGTGTACCTTGGGTTCACCGGTGATGAGGAAACTGGTCTTCGAACTGTCTGATTGGGACAATTGTTGATTTGGAATGAGCTTTCATCACTGAACATGACCTTTTTCCACAGTTCAATCGTATAATTCTTGTATTTTTCACAAAATTGTAATCGCTTCTCTCTCATTGCACTTGTAATGATTGGTTTTTTTCACAGCTTTACGGGCTGGCACTTTGAATTCCTTGCACAGGCGATTTCTTATTGTACACTAGTAACATTGCTGCACTGCACTGCCAGATTGCACTTGATTTGGGCAGAAGTAATAAAGAGATTCTTCACTGCTTGTCTTATTATTAGTGCATCAACTCGGGGCGTGGTTGCTTTAGGCCTGCCTGATCTTGTTTTAATTGAAGTATTGCCTTCGAATTCTTAACTTTTTTCCAGCACTGTAAATATGATAAAGATTTATTTCGAAACACTTCTATTAAAAATCGAAAAGAACCACTTTAAGTAAGGGGTAAATATTCCACGAACAATAAATTAATATTAAGTCCAAATGTCATCAGAGATAAATATATATATGTTATGCCGAGTTCGTGAATTCGGCAACAGTTTACTGAAATAGTGTAATGCCGAATTTATGAACTAGTCAATTTTTGCCTATTTCAATATTTATATGAAAAATTTTCATTTTAGATTGAAAATTTCTTAATTTAAAATCAAAGATTATGTTTTAATATTAAAAAAATCAATTTAATATGTAAAATAGGTATTTAATATGAAAAAATATCCATTTTATTATGAAGAAATATCAATTTAATATAAAAAAAATAAAATTAACCTAAAAATCTTTATTTAATATGAAAAAATATGTATTCAATATGAAAAATTATCAATTTAATATGAGAAAATATTAATTTAATATCAAAAATACTGTATTTAATATGACAAAAATATCAATTTATCATTAAAAATTATCAATATAATATGAAAAGTAAATTACTTATGAAAAAATCTTAATTTATTATGTAAAATAGATTCCAAATGTATATTTTTTATTCATAATTATTTAAACTTCTTCCTTGGTGGCAAGCTGAATTACAAACGTTTGTACTTTAAAAGCATTTTTCATATTAAATTGATTTTTTTCATATTAAATACAAAAATTTTCATATTAGATACATTTTTTATATTAAATATTAATATCAATTTCATAATTGAGTTAAAAAAATTTTTAGTTCGTGAATTCGGCAAAAATTTTGCCTAATTCGTAAATTCAGCAAAAAATGCTTAATTCGCGAATTCGGCTAATACACAAATTCGGCATAACATATATATAAATATTTAAATAAATAAAATTAAATCAGTGTTTCGTCTTTGAAAGAAAATGTTATAATCATAAGATGAAATAATCTTTAATTAAATTATTTTTATTTTTAGAATCAATGTCTTTCCGAATCAGGTAGCCCACATTTTCACACATCCCAAAGTTATGAAAATTTCACCACAATCAAAGAAACGAAAATATCCAGTGATGATCACAACAGTCTTGATCCTCACTTGTCTACTTCTATTTCATATAAAGCCATTTGTAAATCTTCAACAGAAAATATACCAAATAACTATACCAATGAAAATAGTAAAACCTATTTTTTTCAATTAAAATATTGTTTTATAATTAATAATGAAAATCCTTTATATTTTTTAATATAAATGTATAAATAAAATTACTCGACATATTATTAATATGTTATTTTCCATGAGATGAAAAAATAAGCTAAAAATGGTATGATACATACCAACATTACTAGCAAGTTATTACTTATATTATATTAGTTTATTGCGTAATTCATTAGACTATTTCTTTGTGGCATTATTCTTTCCATTTGAAGAGTAAATATTTGGCTTTCATAGTGATTCACTATCGTAAATTATTTAAATTATCTTTTGAAAATTTTTTACGCATAGTAATAAACAAATTGCCAACATTGAACCAGAACATTAAGTTAAAGAATTTGGTCAGGATAAATTATATGCCAAAGTTGATGCAACAGTTGTAAGTAGGCTGTTTATCATATTAGACTCCAGACTATGATTGATTATCTGCAGATAAAACACCACACAGTGATATAAATGAATGACAAAAATATGCCACAAATGGTCTTTCAAGTTACAATCGACAAACTAAGATCATGTGTTGCAAATCTTGTTTGAGATACATTAATGATGGAACTGATTGAAAAATTTATCACTGTTAATATACAGCTTGTTAGAAGACAAAGATTCTACACTAAAATATATTTTAATAAACTAACTTACATACACACATACATCGTTTATATAACAAATAAAATGACAGTCAAAGGTTAAATCTGTTCTTGACCCCGTAATAGTTATGTAATACAAATCTAGAAATTTATTAAATTTGTTGATTACATTATATTTTATTTTATTAATTTTAATTTAATTTTTTAATATCTCACATCCACCTTGTTTTAAGTTTCAACCACTCTATATTCCTCCCCAATGATTTTCCGTTTTATCTTGTAATTCATAACTTCTGTCGTGATTTTTGTATGACAAATTTGTTTATTTTTTTTAAATTCTGTTTTTTTATTATTTAGTAAATAATTATTTTTTTACCAAAATAATTTGACGTTTTCTTAGGAAATTAGAGACCACAACAAATATTTCGCATTAGCGAAAAAAAACGAGTCCTTTTAAACGACGAATTGGTTTTACCGCATTAAATAAGAATAAATACATATGCAATATCCAATTTTTTTTAACAAAATCGATTTTTTTAATTTTCAATTTTGTTTCAGCTTCATAAAAAGTCAAATTTATTTGCTATTTAATAAAAAATCAAAAATTTAAAATTAAAAAAATGACGATTTTGTTTTACGGTAAGTATTGCTTACGTATTTTTTTCTTAATTACTTTTTTATAAATTAGTGGGTACAAGTTGGGCTGAACAACAATTACAATACTTGGACAGCGGATATTAACGATTAATTAATCAATTAATTGTTTATTTTTTAACGATTAAAATGTTATAGCTTAATCAAAATTTTCATTTACTTATTTATTATATAACCACATACTCTATACATGCTTTTGAAATTAAGCACAAATTCACAGACATACAAAGTAAGAAAATGCAGTCAAATAAAATCTAATAACCGGAAGTATTTAACTGAAAATTTCAGTTCTGATTATTTCAGTCTGAAATACAAAATCAAAACATTGTCATGTAACGGTAAAGAATTTGTGCATATCTGGTAAGAGACAAATCTTCCAGCCCATTGGCAGTTTTCATTAAATTAGTTCAGTTTAACATTCTGTTATGTCCAACATTTCTGATCAGATTTTTCTTCGTTTTATTTTATACATAATATATCTCTCATTCACAAATGCCGCCCCCAACAGTCGTGCCGCCCGGGGCGGACCGCCTGCCCTCGCCCCCCCCCCTACGCTACACCACTGGTTAAGATTATTAATTTTAATAAATATTTGAGAAATTAAAAAATTAAAACAAATGGTTGATCATGATGGAATTCTGATTCTCACAAATGGAATTCTGATTTAGTAAAACAATTGTTATTTTTAATAGTTAAAAAATTGAAAATAAATGATTTTCTCATTGACGTTTCGATTATCGTCACGCTATACATCTACACATTTGTCAAACATTTTCGCTGTAAGTTTCAAAATTTCATTAAATACATAACAAAATCATTTTGTTTTTTTTAACATTTTTTATTTAACCTATAATGTCTTTTCAATGTCTAACTCAATATTTCAGGATCAATCATCTTTATCAAGAAGAGCGTAATCATTACCTGAACCTTTTTGAGAGTTAGAACTTAAGATTTACTTGATCACATTTATAATATTATTACTGCTCCTTGGTTTAATCGAAAATAATTTAGACTAATAATTTATAATTTTTTATCAATGTAATTTTGAATTCATTGTGTCGAATTAGTAATAATTTATTAAAATTTATCATTTCCTAATGAAATAAATTATTTAAATTTCAGTACCATCATTTTCTAAAAAGATCAAACATGCCTTGGATAAAATTAAACCAGAGAAAAAAAATAAATCCTATGAAATGTTTACAGGTTTTTGTTTATTGACTCTAACAGAGGATTATTATTTACTTTACAACAGGTACGAAAGCGGAATATGAAGAATTTAAAAAGCAATTGGAAGCCGGAATTTTACCTTTAGAACTCGATTCTATTGAAAAGCCGGGAATAAATTTCAATAAATATATACACGAAGTACCCCGAATGATCAACAGTCCGGTAAAGTTAAAACATTTTTGAAATTATTAACTAAGTATTATGAATGTTATGTAGATAGAGAATTAGTTAAACATTGATTCAAATATGGTTGATAGGTCATTAAATTACTCCTGTTAACATGTTATTTTTGGAAGGGGCTATTAACCTTTTAAAATTTTTTTCACCTGTAGTGCGGTTGAAGTTTCAAAGATAAGCATTCAGATTATTCCGACGTAAGCACTTAACTTTTTTAATGATTTTAGCTCTTCATTTCTTAATAATTTTAAAATAAAAATGTTCATACCAGGTGTTTCCAAAGTCACTTTAATACAGTCGAACCCCGATTTAACGAACCCATGTATTAATGAAAACCTCGATATAACGAAAGAGTAGTGAAGTCCCTGTCGAAACCCCGTACATTATATGTATATAAGCCGTGTTTTAACGAAAACCTCGATTTAACGAACGTTGCATTCACAATTTACAATTAAAAACCCGGACTTAACGAAAATCGACCTATCATACACCCTTTCTCTTTTTTATTTTATACGCAAATTAATAAAATTAAAACTGATAGTATATTTAAATATTAAAACTACAATTTAGTGAAATTACATTCAGTTTTTAATGCTCGATCAACCCACATTTTTAGGTGAATTTAAACTTTGTACATTGAATGGTAAATCTATCGGCTGTTGTGGGCTTTCATTTTAAGCTCTATTTTAATTCTATAAATCTAATATGAAATAAACATATCAAATTAATATTTTTTTATTCTACTTCCAAATTCAATTTTTTATTCATTTGTGTTTAGATTTTTAATTTTTTCTATGGATTCAACTGTATTTTCTGTAATATTCTCAGGTGGTGCTGTCTTCTGAGTTTTTTGAAATGGAATAATTTAAATTATAGCGCTAAGTATTCTCGATTTTGGAGCTCTCGTTTATTTTTTCCGTGTTTCGGCGTCATTCCCTATTAAATTTAAGCATTCTGAAAGGGAATTAAAGGATTTTAATGGAATCTAAAGACTTTGAAGGGAATTGTTCCAGCTCCACTATGAATTTTTGAGTTGATTTGCGAATTAATGAAATCTATAAAGTAGATTAGTTTTTAACACGATTTTTTACCAATAATGTCACCCCATTTTTTTCTTTACCATGAAGGTTCTTTGCTAATGGATTAATTAGAGTCTGATTTGCCCGTTCAATTTGACATTGCGATTGAGGATGATGAACTCTTCCAAAAACTGAAAAAATATTCCAGTTGTCATATAGGGCTTTTAAGTGAGAGTTTTTAAACTATTTCTCATTGTTACTCTGAACAATAAAAGGGGAGCCTTCTATTAAAAATAGAGTTTGCATTGAATTTTAACCTAAAATTTAATAAATTACTTTTTTAATTTAAAATTGTTACCTCTTCTGCATTTTAGCACCGAAAATATCATCTAAACGTTTTGCTGTTTCCATGAACAAGAAGATTGAATTGATTAATGGTGCGGAAAATAATTACTTGCACAACGGTAAATTGTCTATGAAGTATGGTTTTCTTACAAGCACTGTAACTACTATTATTAAGAACATTTAAACAAGTCTCGTTTAAATCTTTATTGCAATTACATTTAGAGTCATTAAGACTCTCAGAAGGTCTTTCATCGTTTGCCATTGTTCTAATTGGTTTTCTTATTTCTGTTTTTAATCATGATTATTCGAACAATTTTTCTAAATTATTTTTTAAAATATTTAACCTCTAAAAAATATAGCTGGATTAATAACATTTAAGTATACCACGAACATTGTTTGTTGCTTCGTAGGATATGTAGATTTCTCAAAATTTGATTAATATGCTGGTGATTAAATTCATGTAGAATTAATCTTATTTTAGTGAAAAATACTCTTCTACACATGATAACGCTATTGAAAGACGTCACCCAGTATGCACTGACACAAATTCTCCTGAGAAAAATTATTAAAAATTTGTATAGATTTTCCATTGCAAATAACAAATAGTGATTTAAAAAAATTTACTGCAACATAAATTGAATAATTGAACATTTTTACTTTAATCACTAGGGGTAAAAAGACGGTGAGATTATTTAATACGTATGTTCGGAATTCGAACATTTGAATTATTATATTTTAAATTAAATTATTATCGTTATTTATATTATCAAAAGAAAATTAAATCAAATTGAAAAGAAAGTTGAGCCTTTGACATTTACTTGAAAAAACAATTTTTCGTTTGATTTTTAAAAAATTTTGGTTTTAGTATCAAAAGAATTATGACCTTGGGTTTTGTTTTGCTGAATTAATTAAATTGACTTGTGAAAGCGAATAGATTTTGTGTAATTAAATAATAAAATCGATTACGTGACTTGAATTGATTATTTGACTTGAAGAAATTGTATTGAAAATATTCGAATTTATTAGAGAAGATAAATTTGATATTGATTGATCGATTTTATTAAATTTAATTTTAAATCGTAACTCAATTTGAATAATTAATTCTAATCGTTTCTATGGATTCTGATTTTCGTTTGACGACAAATTATTCGTAATTAAATAAAATGGCGATAAACAATCGAAATATTAATAGTGAAATATGTTCAATGAGAATAAATAATGAAATACACGGCACAGTGTTTCTGTATGATCAGCGAATGTCGGTGTTGGATGAAACTTACAATGATTAAAATAGAAAGCAAAACGCTTTTAGAGAAAATTATTCCAATAAGATTAATTTTTACAAAGCGAAATGTAAATCAATCAATTCGAAAATCGATACTGAAATGGTTAAAATATTCTGTGAAAGATTCGAAAGATTTAATGACAAATCGAATTCGACAAACGAAAACAGGATCGGTGTTATTTTTCATTACTTTCTCAATAAATTAGCCCAGCAATTCATCCACAGAATTTCTCTGTGCAACCCTGCCATCTCCGTCTGATTATCAGGGCGACCTTAGGATCGGGCGGAACAACGTATCCTATGGGGCTTTTAATTTGACTTTAAAATTTATCCGACTTAGACGGATCCGACGTAACCGAGTTCTACCATTCATACGCCCCTTTCCCACTCCCCAGAGTCAATCGAACAAGTATTTTGGTTCATTATGTTTGTTGAATTTAATTATTTTAGTCCTACTTGTAATAAATCATTAGTTAATTAATTTTAATTGAAATTCTCCTTTTTCTAAAACAATTTAATTGAAGAAAAATGGATAAGAAAAAAAAAATATGCAAAAGCAAGTGTGAGGTAAAAGAATCAAAGTTTTTACTTGCTAATAAATTATTTTTCAAGTAAAACGTAATAAGTAACAATTTAAAAAAGGAAATAATGAAGACTAATATTGCGTTTTGAGGCTTTTTACATTATATTTTCAAGCATTTTGTGAAGATACTTTTATTTTTTGGATTCCCGATCGTAAATAAAAAATGTAGCATATTTTTGGGGGAAAGATTTTTTTGCGTATTTCAAATATTCTCAAAACATATTCTAATTTAAAATCATAATATAATTTAGAGATTTATATTTCTTTTCGTTCCTTTTAGGAAACTTTAATCGAAATATATGGTTTTCAAATAGCATGTTATATAATTATTTAGGTGAGCTCTGGTATGTAGATTGGGCTTACATGTTTATTTTTAATTTTATTTTGGCTGAGTGTTATTATAATCATTTAGTTATATTATGAATATTATATATTACATGGAATTAATTTATTTTTGTTATCGTGGCTATTTTGTAAAACACTGTTAGAAATGCACTCACTTGTATGCCAATATCAAACATGATATCAAATATTTATTAATTAAGACTTGTGAATAGAATTTCAATTAATATGTGAAAAGCCATGGCTTGCAAGATTACCTTATATAGTTAAAGTTTTTTAAAAAGATACATGTGTTAGTTACGTTTATATCATTATCCCTAATAAAAACAGTAGTTTTGTCAGTAGTCAAAAATAAATTTTATTACACCACAGTTGAAACAGATGTGCTATTTTCATTTTCATTTTACTGATATCTAATAGTATTTACTTTTTATATATATTTTTTTTATATCAAATTTCTTATTTACTTTTTATTTTTATCTCTTCTCCAATAAAAATTGAAGAAGTCGAAACTTGATTTTCGTAAAAAAATTTTGAGTACAAAGTAGGCCTAATGCAGCTCAAACAGACATGAATATTGGTGAAGTATAAGAGGCAAAGGAAGCGACAATGAATGTACAGTGCAGGGCTGGTTTCACATTTTGCACTCCGGTAATATCAGCTTCGTAAGTAAGCCTCACACTAGCCGTTCAGAGATGATCGACAATTAGCAATAAAGATGCTGGTGGAGGCCGTTCGATGCAAAACAATTAAAATGATTGCAGAAGAACTCAATATTCATCCCTAACCTACCAAAACAAGCAAGTAAAAAAAGCTTTAAAATTGGGTACCACAGGAATTGACCAACAGTAAATAGAATCGCCCTTTCGAAGTCATATCGTCTCTTCTTCAAAGCTACAAAAACGATTTAAAATTGTGTTTTGTTATTATCTGCACGAACATTATATTCTTCCAACAATTCATTTGTACTTAGTTCACAGGAAACATGTATTTTCACAAATATTTCTTCTATAAAGTCTGTCAGTTATGTCAGACTATTTAATATTTATTAGTTTCGAGGAAAATAAAAAACTATGACTGTTAAAAATTTATAATATTTCAAATATTTCCAATCTAAATCAACAAATGTATCGAAATTCGCTCCACCTTGAAAAGTTTCAAGATCCGTCCTTAATACAAATGTCTTTTATTTTTTTTAATTTACGGTAATCTTACCGCTTCTTAAGTAACATTAAATACAAAATACATATTTTCAGAAGATACCAATGATCATTTATCTATGCACAGAAATAGTGGAAAAGATTGGATTGCAGACAGAAGGAATATACAGAATTTCAGGAAACCAAAGAGTTATTAAAACATTGTTTGACAATCTTAACAAGGTAGGTCTTGATTTTTTCTTATAATTATTTTTTCGTGTATGTTAATAGAAAAAATAAAATTAAAAAATAATGTGTTTGTATATTGATTTGTGGAAAAAAAATTCACACACAAAAATTTTAAATTAATTATATCAACATTACAATTGAAGTAACTCTATGTGTTGAACAATATTATCATCACGTTCCTTTCGAATTATATTCTTTAATTAAAGTTATTCTGTAGGAAATATAAAAAATAACATTTATCAGTAATATGTGATTCAACTAAAAACTGATCAAATGTGTTTAGTAGTTCAGAAAAGTATAGAAATATAAATATAATAAATAAATATATAATATAATAAAAATGAGACTCTTGTTACATGTGATCTCAATTCAAAGCATTATAAGTTTCAATATTTATAAAAGATGAAGTACTTATCGCATTTGGATATGTATGAAAAATTGCACTGATGTATCTGCAGAGCTTTACAGATTACTAAAAGGAAATAAAGTACTCAATTCACTACATTAATTGATTTTTATTAAAGAATAGTTGAATGATCGAATTCTGGAATGGGTTTTAGCTCATAGAGATGTACCTCTCAGAGACAATTATCATTGAATTAGAGATTCGTGTCATATTTCATCGAATTCAAATGGTATTTGTTTAATATTGCCTTTTTCACTTGTGACTGAAGTCCAACTTTACCAAATCCTGTCTGTAGAATCGAACACTGACATCAATAACAACATCGACAATGCTTAAAATATTTTAATATACAACTTTTACAAAACACATGTAAACACCGATTGAGCATGGTCGGATCGATGAGACAGCTGCCAAACAATGTGCAAATCAAACAAGCAGTCAGCATCGACAAACAAAAACGATACAAATTCCTTTTTCCAAACTTTATTTTTCCAGCATTTCCTCAATAAAACAAAACTAAAATAAATAAATATACATAATTTTTTCATTAATTTTTAGTTTTGGATTTAAATATTCTTATTTAAAAATTCGTTACAATTCTTTTTTTTAATTTTTTAAAATTGCGATCCAGAACAATAGTTCTAAAACAAAATAATATTTTATATATATAATTTATAAACACCATACAGCTGAAATAATTAAGTAAAGAAACTATTGGTTAAATCACAAAAATATTATTCTGTATGAAATCTAAAGTTAATAATACCTTTGTTTTGTGATAAATTTCAAATTATTTTTACGTAGAGAAAAAATAGAAAAAAATTGGTGGTAAAAATGTTTTTTTATTAATTAAAAAAATGAATTTGTGTACAGATGTGGAATTGTTTAATTTTGTGAAAAAGCAGTGTTTTTTGATTATTTTTTTTTATTTATGTGAATTTTGTCGATCAAATTATTAATTTGGAATTTATTGTTTGTGCACAAATAAATTTGAGGTCAAATAAATATTCGTTAAATAATCTGATTTTTCGTGAATAATTTAACATGATTGAAAATGTAATTGAAAGTCTATGGAAAACAGCTGATCCGAATTTACCGAACGACGAAAGACGTCAACATTTTCACATTTTAAATACATTCCAAAATGATTTGTACCAATTGGAAGATTTAAAAACACTATTGAGCCCCGTTGTAAATGAACAAGCGAAAATATTCGGTTTGAAATATCTCGAACATTATATTTTGTATAAATGGAATGAAGCGGATAAAAATAAAACAAAGTCTTATTTGATGGAAATAATGCAGGAATATCAATCAATAAATGTAAATAACGATTCCGAGAGAGTTACATAACTCTGTGTGGATGGATCACCCGATTTTAACCCTTTAAACTTAAACGATCCTTAAGCTCCTTAAACGTTCCTCGGACCTCCTTTTTTCTCCCCGATTAAAATCCAATCAAGGGTATTAATAACAAAATATTAATCTTTGTTTTCAGCCTCGCCAGTAGGGCCGAAAACGTAGATTAAAATGGGAACGCCAAATTGGATTTTAATTGGGGGAAAAACGAGAGGTCCCGTTCCTGTAAGTTTTGTTTTTCGTAATAATTTTTTTAAACAATTTTAGGGCATTTTATCAGGAGGGGGGTGGAAATCCACCCAATCACCTCCCCTGGCTACACGCCTGTTATGAGCATCCGATTATAGTTGAAACAATGACTATCTATATATGTCACAGTTCTAACTACGAATTACAGAGATAGCAAGAAATTTTTTCTCTCTTCATTAGTGACATTAAAGAAGTCATTCTTAGCGATTCCTGTGTGACCATTTTTGAAAATGACGATTCAATTATTTACAAATGAACAGTCCGATACCCATTGATAAAAGTGATTCCTAATTTCCGTCCCATTCCCATCAGATATTCAGAAATCAGATTATCAAAGCTTTAGTTTGCTTAAGCGGAATAAGTTTAAGAATTTCTTCTCCGGAAGCTGATTCAAATACTACTTATCCAAACTCACCGGAAGTTATTGCAAATATCGCGAGTCCGTTGAAGGATTACGCAATTCCACTGCTACCTAACCTTCTGAGAATTACACGAGATCTCTGTCGTGCTCGTTAACCTTTTCAGCTGGTGCCAAAGATCAAATCCCGCATTACGGACTGGTTCGTGATACGAATAATTTTTGGACTACGGCAATTTGCCAAAATCGATCTCATATCAGTAGGTGCTGTTCTTCTGATCACTACAATGCTCCAAACGAAACAGAATTGGCATACATGATGAGAGAAGTGATTTATTATAATCCGATTATTGAAGAAAATAACAATCAATATTATTTGATTTTCATTATTATTATTAGTGGTTCTCGGAAACTCGTCAGAATTATTAATATCAGACATTAAAATTTTTATTATACCACAAAAAAATGTTTAAATCTAATATTTAAACAAATTTATTTTTTTTTGAGAAACTATTTGTTTCATAAATCTTAAACCGATATAGATAAAAATACATATAAATATTCATATTTGCTTTTTTATTACTTCTATAATTACGATAACACTTTAAATATTTAATCGTTTCATTTAATTTTATTACTTTTTTAAAATCGTATCACATAAAAATTATACACTTTTTTTACTTTTTATATTATATTAAAACTCTCAAAAATTTTATTAGCAATTTAATTGATCTTATTTTTAGTAATTTTATTTTTTCGAATGTTACATATTTAATTATATAAAAATTTTAATTTGTACATATTTAGTATAACTTTCTTTCCAAAATTTTCCTAACATTTTTAATTCCTAACAATTATTGTGATTATTCTTTTCTTTTTGGCTTGTGAACTGATTCGATGGAAACATTTATCAGTGAGATTTGAACCGATCAAGAAAAAAACGAACTGACAATTCGATATTTGCGGCACTCCAACGTCCCAAAAGCCGGCAAGGTCCGGGTATGCTAATCTATTTTTCATCCCCCCGACCCAATTTTCGAACTCTGTCGCCAGCGCGCCGCGGCCGCAAAACCGCTGCGCCCACTCTCGCACCAACTTTCTATCTAACCAAGGGCATTAATTCAAATAATATCCAAATATTGGATTTTTGATGACTGATAGTTCTAGGTGGAGTATTATTTTTTTGTAGAAACTTAGTTTCAAACCAATAATATTTTACTTCGTCCGAACCATGCATCTTGCGTCTGTAAGAGTCTTTGCCGTCATTTCAGTTCTGGATTAAATGTGTTTCATTTTTGTCGTCTAAGGAATCGAAATGTGAAAGAGAAACACCTTGCAGATGCTTTGATGTCAACGTATCTCCACTCAGTTAATTTATATTTCGTAGGGACTAGCGGTGGCTATAACAAGACTTAGCAACAGTTCACTAGGCAATTTACACGAGAAACTAATGTCGTGACTATTTACTTGGATGCATCTCCAGCTTTGAGTGACCTGCCTTATTGCCAGATTTGAATCTGCGTGACAATCACGTATAATCAGAATTTGCAATTGAGGGGTCTGAACTAAAAATTTTTTTAGTGTTGCCTCTATAGAGTTTTCTTTCAAATACATAGGAAAAATTCTCAATGGATGGTGTACGTACAGCGACGTACAAGTAGAGAAAGAGATTCTGAGCTTCTGTGAAAGTGCATAGAGACTTGTTTAAGATGTGGGCCTCCCATCTCTTTCAATGGTATTGAGCCTAAGGTTCTTTAGAGGGTCCATCCAAACTAAAGTTCTTAATGGCCCCCCAATAGGTCTCCTACGATGTCAGTAGTTTTCCGCCTTTGAGCAGCCGGCTTTCCAGTGACGAATGACCAACCATGGAACTTGATACCATGGCCATACATGCATTTAGCTGTTATGGTGGACGCGTAACAACCGCGAAATGGACACAGAAATTTTACTTTTGCCTTCATAGTCTTTGTATGTTTCTCCAGCGTCATATTCGTTCTGGGTCATTGGTATACCCACAGTTGCGTCCAGAAACTGAGGGTTCGTTTGGATTGTTGTCGGCTCTTCCTCTTCCTCTCTTACCAAATTGTCGTCTCTCTGGGTGTTGGATTGCTCTGCTTCTTCTCGGTGATTCTTCTGTAAATGGATCTTCAGCCATCCTGCGCACTTGTATTCTTTTGGGCAATGAAGGCACTTGTATACTCCTTTCTTCTGTCGTGGCTGGGATGTCTTCTGTCTCTGCTTTCTCGGTATTGGCTCTGCTCCGATATGATCCCACCGGAGATGTCTGTTCAATTCTTTGTTCACCGCGAATTGATGATATCAGTCTTCCATCGGCCAGCTGTGTTCTTTGAGTTGTTGGAGAATTATTCGCATCATGTTCTTCTTCTCTTCTCTCCACTTTCTTTAACTTGTTGATTTTCTCTATTCTTGCCTCCGTTGTTATTAGGCTTTCCTGCTGAATGTCTCTACGAAAATCATTAATCCTATACTGGTCTCCGAAGAGTCAGTGCATGTCCACCTTGAGACATTCAACCAAATTTTGCTTCCGTCGTCCGCTTATCTTCTTCCCTCCGATAAATTCGCATTCCTAGATTTGCTGTGTCACTCCTGGATATTCGTTCATCTCGATATTCACATTGTGAATAATTCTTCTTCTTCATAGTATATCCATTGGATTCTGTAGTCCAATAGATAACTCATTCATTCTAATCCTCTTGGTCTTCGATATCCCCAGCGTTCTTCTGGTACACAAATTGTGAAATGCTTTAAGCTTCTTCGAGTGCTCTACGTTTGTCCTCCAGTTTTCACAGCTGTAGTATACCACAGGGAATACACAACTTGTATGTTCTTTTTGTTTCGGAGGGACAACTTGTTGTTCTTCAATACTGGACTTATCTTTCTCATGTTTATCATTCCTTTCTTGTTTCTGGCTTTGATGTCTGCTCCTGGTTCTCCTCCAATCTCGATGATCGAACCATGGCAGCAGAACTCGTTCACCCATTCTACACTGGCACTCAGTTTGAGATGTAACTTTCTTTTCACCTTTTTATATTTGTGGATAATGGTTTAGACATTGAACTTCGGTTTCTTTCTGTTTAATTTTCTTTTTGTGTAAGAAAGAAATTTTATAAAAATGTATAGAGCACCCTGTACAATACAAAGCCAGTAATACTAACCCTGTACTATGATACCCAGTTTACAAATTCTGACATTTAGTCTCGTATACAAATTTATTTGTTTCCATTCTCTACGTACAGTCAATTTTAGACGATATCTGTTTCGCGAGTAAAAGTTTTCATTTATTAAAATGCGAGGAAATATCAGCCAGTTTGAAATGCAGCTTGCAAAACAAATAACGAATGAGAATTCCCATGAAGGAAAAATTTAATTTGGACGATTTACCGAAGATCGAATTCAATTGATCAAATGAATTAATGTTTTTTTATGTATATTTTATTTTTTGATCGAAATTACTATTGTGGAATTAATTTCTGTTTTCTTGAAATTAATTAGTTTTTTGTCGAAATTATTTTTTGAAATTAATTTTGTTTGATTCGACAGAAATATTGAAATTTTTTTTGATCGAAATAATAAAAAAGTTGACGGCGCGAGATTGTTTGAATTAAAATTAAATCATGATTATCAAGCTGTGAGTTGTGAAATAAAAATAAACTTTTATTGTGCGAAATTTTCTTTTGATTAAGAATTGATTCGTCATTAAAAAATATTTCAATTCAATGACAAGCATTGAGGGTGTTATTTCTAATGAGAATCAAGTTTTGAATGAACTGTCGACGGATTTTGGCAAGTAATTAATGGATGCGGTTTCGGTTTAGTTGAATGTTGTGCCGGATAGAATCGAAATAAAACCTCAAAATGGCATTCCCGAGGCAAAGGTTCCCATTCCCAAAGAGAATAAAACGAGAAAAATGGAAGTTGTCTTAACCGACACAAAAGAAGCATCGTTGGTCGAAAGCCGACAAAGTCCGGGTATGAAATTTTCTTTTGTTCCCCGCGACCCCACGATCGCTTCACGAACCCAGAGACCTGCAGCTGCGCTGCGCACGCTCGCTCATCAATATCATAAAAAAGATTTTTCATCCTGTATACCAAAGGTTTTAAAATATTATTCCTGATTCTTCTATGTTTCTCTAATAGGATAATATACGGTATTCTTATAATATTTTACAAATATAGATATTTTTTATTTCGATGACGAAAGGTACAAAATCCGACTCGAATAACATTAGGATTATCTTTCTCTTAGAAGTTACTAGTAAGGTTTTTGCGCGAATCATCGTAAAAAGAATCCTACCGTGATGGAAGAAAGTCTTATCCCTGGTAATTTAGATTTAGATCAAAAAGAGTTAAGTTCCAGGCCATCACGCATATACAGGAAGAAGGTCAACACAGGAACTATCATTGATTTGAAAAGGGCATTTGACATTGTCCCGTTACAAAGTTATGTGGGTTTGCCTGAAAAGATTCGGCTGAACCGACAAGATTCTCTTTCGTATCAGGGAAGCTCATTATAATTTCATTGCGGCCGTAGGAAACAATGATTTTTCAATGGAAAGCAGTGTTAGACTTGGATGTATGATGGGACCTAGTTTATTCAATTTTGTCTTCGATGAAGTAATCAAAATGGTTTTACTGAAAGGAATCGGGGGCAATGTCACTCTGATCGATGAGCACGGCATTGAATTTCTAGTCAACAGTCTTGCATATGCAGATCAACTCTGTATCATCGATTCTGATATTGAAAGAGGTAATCGAGTACGAGAAATAATATCCAAAAATGCTTCAGCAGCGTATCAAACGAGCAGCTTGCACATTCCCTTCTTGTCTTACAGAATTTACTGAGCAGAATTAATTCACAAGACACATTAAGAATGTGCATCTCGCCACGGCACCAACAACACAGAGAGGTGGTAGTTATTGCATATGTCCCATGGAGAACTTCCACAAAAGTTACAATACTGATGTATGGCTTTAACGGCATTTATTAGTTGATCATCCAATCAAAGACAATGGTACTACAAATATCCAAATAATACAAAGAGCAAAAACAGAAATACATTCTGGACCTTTGAACTTAAAGGTGGAACAGGATATGCCGGTGTTTGTTGGTATTACTGATTAGCCAAAAGAAAATTAACCCAAGAGAAAATCCCCGGTGTGGCGGAGAGTTTTTGGCTGGATAATATAATGATAGGAGAGCGTTTTACTGCATATTTACCCGTTGCACTACTTGCGTTTATACAACAAAAAATCTTCAGAATTATGGAACGAAGGAATATGACTGATCATTTATCAGAGGGAAACCGAAGCATGCCAATGCATTGAAAGCTCGCACTCTTGCATCTGAAGCCGTGAGAGAGGATCAGAAAACATTGTATTTGTCAAATGGTTTCTACCCAATACAGAGTCTATGATTCACTACCCTGTGTGCCAATGCTGAGTATTATTTGTTATCCATCTCAGTCGGGAGAGGCTTTAAAATTTTGATCACACTATTAAATATTAATGTTGATCATAAACATTCCTTGGATTTTAATAATTTTATTGTGTGTTACGGAAAATATTTTATTAGAAACATCAACGAAAATCTGAGGTGATGAAAAAAAGGAAATTTTAGAAAATCTGTAATTAATTATTTGTTAAATCGTTTTTTAAAAATGTTTGTTAAAATTTTTATTTAAAAAACTAGTTTAACTTGATTTTGTGTTTACTTTTCGGTAACTAATAAACCAACAAACATTTTCCATTAAATAATTAGTAATTATAAACATTAAAAATTATAATATCAACAATAATCTCTTTTTAAATGAGTAAATATTTTATAATTTATGAAAAAATATTATTCAACATATATATAATTTATCAATGTTTCAAATGATATGTAACACTTAAATATTTTTTATTGTTCTTTTCTGATAAGTGATATTGAATAATATTTGAAAATCATTGTAAAATTGACAAATAAGTTATATTTTATTGTTAATATTGATAAAGAAAAAATATTGTTTGATTAAACACAGCACCCGAAAGAAATCAATTCTTCTCTCGATGAATGGAACAATGTCCACGCCGTCTGTGGTACTCTGAAGTTGTTCTTGCGAAAATTGAAACAAAATTTAATTCCAGCAGGTTTTGATTATTTTACATTTTACATTATATTATTATTCGTATTTTGATTATTTATTTAAGTTGTTAATTAATTTATGTTGATTTTAAAATATTAAGTCTAATTATTTTTATTAAATAAAGGGAGAGTGTGGTGGCGTTTCATGACATCACCTGAGCTCAAATTCCGGTGATTTCATCTCATGGCATCACCTGAATATGCAATTGCAACATTAGATTGTTATTACATCGTTAACACATTTACATGAACTGAACCCAGGGTATACTTTACGGTCCGCATTCTATACAATAAAAAGATTTTTGACAAAATGAATGATCACCATACTTTACAATATTGCCTCAGTATAAAAGTGGAGAAATGTGTTATCTGGCTCGGTTATTGAACCCAATTTTTATTTCAAATAAATATTATTAAAAAACTGATTTTCTTTAAAATAGGAGAATTCAAGCAAATTCAACCAACTCTGCCTTTCTTCAACCTTTGACATTTTTGTCAATATTAATGGTTTACCTCTTTATTAGTTCACCATCTTCGAATTCAGCAATTTCTCAACAGTAACCAAGTATTTCCTCAGCCAATCCCCTACTGATATCCTCCAGAAACTTTGATTCAACTCTGTCAAGTGCATCATTCTTCTGTTTCCATGAAGACTTGTAAAATTTGATTCTAGCTTATTAAGACCCTTTATTATCCGAATGATTCAACAAATATTTCATAGCTGAAACAATGGGTAATCTTTCAACTTCAAATTTCCTTTCAAAAACTTTCTTAGAATTGAACTATCTACAAAAATCATGCTCTCTAAGAATCGACCACCCCAAGTTTCACGAATAACCAGAATATTTACCTATCCTCCATAGTTGAAGAATTCTCCAAACAAGTAACTTATTAACCCGTTTGTAAGGAATATTTGATGTTTTGTGTTTGAATGTGTATGTTGATTTGGAATTGTGTCTCTCCTACCCAGATGGATGATTAATATTTGGATTCTTATTATCTAAAAATATGTAATGTTTAACACGTTGACGGACAGTTGCGTCTATAGCCGTCAAGTTCAAGTTCACTTGACGCTTATAGACGCAACTGTCCGTCAACGTGTTAAATTTATTTTTAGTTTCAAATAATTTTAAAATTTTAAATAAGTTAATTAATTTTTATAATATTTAATAAATAAATCAAATTAATATTTTTTAAATAATAAATAATTATTTTAATTATTATCCAATAAGTTTT
>MQRK01250234.1:8522-19003 GCA_001938485.1 Girardia tigrina
TAAATTGATATTTTTTCACATTTATTTTTCAACAAATAATACTATTATTACGTCAACAATTATTACGTCAGCGTTAGTGAAGCAGGCAGTGAGTGACTTGGGCTTTTATAATATAAATATTGAGTTGCAGTATGTTGTTATTTTAGTTTTTGGTATATAACTACTAAAATGTATATTTGATTGTTTGTATATTATGTTAATATCATTTTTATATGAATTATATTTTTGTTAATTAATTTTTTATTTTGCAGTCGACCAATATTTCGAATCGTGATAAAAAATCAGCCATATAATAGCTTTGGATACCTTTGTGATAATGAAATTCCATGAATATATTTTATTTGCGAGTGTTAAATGGATATTTTTGAATCGAATGCTTCGTTTTATGTTCCATTTGCGGCGAAAGTTTTATATTTTCAAGATTATCAGGATGAATATTAAAATGTAACAGTATTAATGATACAACTGAACCGGTATCAACAAGGAAACAAAAACTTTTATTATATGGTTGCACCGTGAAAATGTTAAAAACCTCACCTAGTTTTGGTGCGTATCTTTGTGATTGTTTGACTTTAAATTATGTTCGGTGTATTTGCATGGTTGGGTGCAATGGAACACATTTTTGCCGAATCTTAAATGATAATAGCAGTAAGGGTTAGACGTGCTCGTGTCTTCGGCGATGGGGTTTGACCGGGGAGTATCGTGATTTGTAGGATTTGCTTTTTTAGATTCTAGTTCCCCATGTAAAAATTTAATTTCTTGATTCATTTTCTCGATTTTATTAAGGAGAAATTATATGGTGTGACTGTCTTTTTCAATTTTATTATGTTGTCTATTGATTGAGTTCACGATGTTATTGTCTTCATTGATGTAAATTTTGTCAGCCAGTAAACCTTGATCTTCCAGACTTAGCTTTTTATTAGCGAGAAGGATATTTTTTACATTAGTGGGTAAAATTCTGTAGAAGAACTATTTTATCAAGTTAGTGTTTGGTAGTCCATTTTCGTCTTTTAATTTCTGGGAAAGTTCATTCATGTAATCGGATGGTCTTCTATCACCCAGGTTTGATTCATTGTAACAATCGTCTAGGATTTGATCTTGATCTTGAGGATAGTATTTATTTACTGTATCGCATAATTCTTTTAAATGTTTTGTTGATTTTGAAAAGTCGAGTAGCTTGTCCTTGATTTTGCTGAGTAGGTCATGTGGGAAATGATTTATTAGGTGTGTGTAAATGGTTCTGTCGTCGATAATGTTATTGAATTTGAAAAGATTTATGCACGTTTCGAACCATTGATTTATGAGTTTTTTGTTATTTACTGGGAATTCAGGTACTTTAAAATGTAATTTATTAAATGGATTTGTGTTGGATATGTAGAGGTATGTTTGTGATGCATTGTTATTCTTTTGTTTGTTTCTGTTCGCCATTAAAAAAATAATGCTTGTTGCGTGTAAGTAGCGTTTATGCCACTTTCAGTATTATTCATTTTCCGAAATTATAATTTAACACCACAAAATTTATTAATATCAGCAATTAACATATTTAAACAAATTTCGCCCAAAATTACTTCATTAAATTTTTTCGATTAAATTTTGAAATTTTACGAAATTTAAACCTTAAATTATTTTACATTTTAACGAAAATTTTATCATAAAAACTAATTAATTTAAATTTACATAAACCCTTTTATTAAAAAAAAATATTTCTTAAAATATTAATCCGTTAATTATTTATTTTAAAATTTATTCAAACTTATTTCATAACTTTTATTAAAATACTTAGCCTGTCCCAAAAGTCCTCAGGTGACCTTTAAAAGCACACTAATATTTTACCAAATTTAACCAAATTTGGACTGAATATTATTCAGACTGTCATAAATACTGTGTTAAAATTTCAAAGCATAAAATTAAAAAAAAGTTAAATTTTGTTTTATTAAAGTATTGAAATTTTAAAAGTGCAGCGAATTCATATCAAGCGGTTTTTAACAATGGAACAAAATAAATGTTGCCAATGTTTTCTTGTTCTAACTCAAAGTAAAAGAGGATTCTCTGCTTCAGAAATTCTTCAGCAACTTCAGCAGGCATGGGAAGACGCAAATTACCCAGCGCTGAAAACTATTCAACAATGGTTCACTGATTTTAAAAAAAGAAAAGCGGACGTGCTTCGACGATTCATCAAGAAGTGGCAGGCCGTCATTAATAGACGATGAAAAGATTAAAGCAGGAAAAGAAGTGATTGATGAAGCTCCAAATGCGTCTTTGCATTATATTGAAAATTAACTTTCTTTAGGCAAAAATATAGTACACAAAATTTTGCGTGAAAAACTTCATTACAAAAAAGTTTGTTCTGTTTGGGTCCCTCACGAACTTTCTGCTGCTAATAAACGACAACTCATTAACACTGCAAAGTATATACGCCATATAATTTCTCTGATGGGTGATGAAGCATATTCCAACATAGCGATCGAGGATGAGACATGGGTCTTTTTCCAAGGTAGAGAAAAGAAAGATCACAAAGTTTGGATTCCTTCTAATGCTATTCCACCAAAAGTGATAAAGCCATCGCCAATGACTGATAAAAAAATCTCTTGCTTTTGTAACCTTTACCTGCAACAAATGTTTTAATGTAAAAGCACTGCCATATGGCACCATGATTGATTCCGAGGCGTATGTGAACTTTGTTCATGACACCGGTGAAAAATGGCAGAAACTTAGATCTAACAGCATCAAGCTAAAGGAACTTAAGTGGTGGCATGATAATGCAAGACCTCATTCTAGGAAAGAAACAACTGTTTTTTTGAAAGAAGAAAAATTGAAAAAAATTATCAATCGCCCTATATTCCAGATTTTAATCTGTGTGACAGATTCATTTTCCAAAAATGAAGAAAAGTTTTAAAAATCATGTTTTCAAATCACATGAAGAAATTGAAGAAGCTTGTAAATTCTTTTTTCATTCTTTATCAACAGAAACATTAAAAAATCAACTAGATAAATTTTTTAACTATTGTCAGTTGGTTAGTGACAGCAATGGTGAATATGTTGTTGATTAAGAAATTTTTAAAATGTTTTTTTTAAATAATTTTTTTAAATTCGCTGCCTCTAATTTTTTTGTTGGTTAATAATATTATTTTTTTGGTAAGTTTCAAATTTATGACAGTCTGAATAATATTCAGTCCAAAGTTGGTTAAATTTGGTAAAATATTTGGATGTTTTTAAAGGCCACCTGAGGACTTTTGGACAGCCTAAGTATATCAATTGTTATTACTGTAAGCATATTTTAAATAAGTATTTCTTTTATCATATGTTTACTCTACATTTTAGTTTTTAATTTATTTCTTTTAAATTTTCAAATTAAAAAATAATAAACTATTTTGGCGAAACTTAAATTTAAACTAAACTCTTATATCCCCGTTCTTTAAGAATTTTCTTAATTTTTCCACGTTTCGATCTAAAATTCTTCATTCTTCATTTATTAGTTTATACCTTCTGCCATGTGTTTTTTCTACCACTCTATACGGTCCTTCATATTTATCTTTACTCTTTATCCTCGTTTCCACCTTGACTAGTACTTCATCTCCAATTTCAAAATGTCTTTTGGTTGTTGTGTCTTCTTTTTCTTGCTGTAGCTTTATATCTTGACTATGCCATCTTTCTCTGTATATTTTCTTTCCGAATATAATTTCCGCTGAGCTCTTCCCTATTGTTTTCTGAAAAGTTGCATTTAATGTGATTTCTATTTCTGGTAGAAGTTCCTCCCAGTCTGATCCTTTCTTTTTATGCAACGATGCGTTTAAATATTCTCTATTTGTCCGAAATTGTCTTTCTACTATTCCATTCGTGTTATGATTGTAAGGGCTTGAGTAACACATTTTAATGCTCATGCTTTCAGCCATGACTTTTATTACCTTCGATTCGAATGTTTTACCACAATCTGTATGAATATCTTTCGGAGCACCAAACCGTAAAATCCATTTTGTCATAATTGTAATCTTTATAGGGGTTCCGTCTTGTTCCCTAACCGCTGTTAATGAAATATATCTACTGAATTGATTGATGATTGCGCCAATGTAATTTTTCTTTCTCTATGTCTCTTTTAGTAGTCCACAAATATATAATTTCTCAAATGGTTCGTTTGCGACTAATGTTATTCATTTTTCTTTAGTTGCCGTCGTTATTGTTTTGCTTTTTTGACATGTTTCAGATCGTCCTATTACCTCCTTTATTATTTCGTTTTGGTTGGTCATTTCATACTTTTCTGCAATATATTTTGTCACTTTTTCGGCACCAGCGTGAAAAAGCAACGTGTGTATCTGCAAAATCATTTCTTCTCTGTTTGATTCCGGTATCCAAATTTTGCCTTCGTTCGTCTTTATTATACCTTCTATAATCACAAGGTTTTTGTTTTTACCTGTCTTTATGTTCATCTTTATTTTTTCCATGACTCCTTCTTGATATTTATATATATCTGTAATGTCTACTACGTTTATCCTTCGCATATTGATCTTCTGCGTCTTTGCCTCTTCGTGTGCCATTAGGCATTGTGTGCATGTATCACACTTGTTTCGCGATAACATATCTGCGTTAGAATGGTTCACTCCTTTTCGGTATTCTAGTTGTATAGCCAGACTTGATAGATAATTTATCGACGTCTGAAATTGCGCTATAATCAGTTTCTTTGTCTTCAGCGTGAATGTAATTACCTTGTGATTTGTCCGCAGAATGAATCTCTTTCCGTATAAATACTAGTTAAAATGTTGACAAAAGTAATACATTGCCAATAACGCCTTTCTTGTTAAGCAGTAACCTTTCTCATGATTACTCATTGAGTCTGAATCTTCTATAATAGTTACAGATCCCTAGGAAACTTCTTAATTCTTTATACATATCGGTTTTTCAAAAGATTTAATAGCTTCCAATTTGGACGGATCTGTTTGAATCCCTTTTTCGTTGATTACATGCCCCAGGAATTTGACTTCTGCCTTTAAAATATGGCACTTTTCCGGTTTAATTCTTAAACCTGCTTTCCCGATTCGGTCCAATACTTTATCCAAAGTTTTGTAATGTTGTTCCAACGATTTTGAAAATATAAGAATGTCATCTAAATATACCACTGTCTGTTCTATACCTCAGTGCCGCTGCTATACCAAACGGCATTCTATTGAAACAAAATTGACCCGCTTTCGTCGAAAACGCCGTTTTCAGCTTTGATTCTTCTTCTAGTTCTACCTGGTAATATGCATTACCCAAATCAATCGAAGTAAAATATCTAGATCCATACAACTTGTCCATCATCTCTATCATATTTGGCATTGGAAATGCCTGTCTCTCTGTAACTAGATTCAGTTGTCTAAAATCTAAGCTAAGTCTGATATCATTTTTTTCTTTTTTTCCACACGCATATCATCGTAGTATTCCATGGAGAGTTACACCTCTTTATAATGTTGTTTTCTCACAAGTTTTTATAGTTTTATTGATTTTTTCTTCTAGATCGATTGGCTGTCTATGTGGTCTCAAATTAATTGGTGGTCCTTTTGCATCTATTCTGTGTTTTATCAGCGTCGTGCATCCTATATCCCATTTATCCGCCATGAAGACTCTTTTATACCTCTCTACGATATTGATTATCTTTGGTTTATCAGCGATATGCATCGTATTTTTGGCTTTCTGAAATCGTTCCTCGTCTGTCTCTTTCCGGCCGAATCTTGCTTCTAAATTACACACCTGAAAATTTTGATCGAGTATTTCATCGTTTTTCTTTTTCCAACATAACTCAATTCCAAACTCACTCTGAAAATTTATCCCGCCTTTTATGTCTGGTTTAATGTCAGTTACAACTATTAACGTTATATTTCTCTGTTTGTCTTTGATGTTTACCTTCACTGATATCTTACCAATACATTCTAGTGGACTATTATTAGCACAGTGTAATTTAATATCTGCTGCTTCCAATTTCACATCCTTTAGTTTGTCAAAAATCGTCTTGCTCATGACGTTCACTCTAGCACCAGTATCTAATAAACAGTCCTCCTTGATTTGTTGTATTTTTCCTTTTACACTTGGTCGACCTTGCATTTTGTTGTATACGATATTTTCAGCTTTCCATTCTTCTATGGTTAAAATCCTGGTTTCTTCGCTAGTATTTCTGTCCAGTACTGGTTCAACTAAACTTTTTCCACAATTATCTCCGTATACATCTTTTTTTATAAACTTCCAAACTTTATCATTTACGTTTGATTCTACCGCTTTAATATTTTTTGATTTGTCACTCATTACGTCTATAATATCTGTTATATTACTTTTACTATAAATACCGATATTTTGGGAGTCCTTTATATTTATTAGTTTATTGCCCCGACTGGCTCCACTTCTGTCGAGGCTCTGTCTTTGGGTAATCTTCCCCTATTACCGATTCTTCATATTCTTCTTCAATGTTCGCTACTGATCCTCTATTGTCTCCTCTTCTACTGTCTTCTCTATCTCTATATTGTCGTTGATTGTAACCCCCTCCTTGATAATTGTTAATCGTTGATCTTTGTCGGTTTCTTCTCCTGTTTAAGTTGGTGTAACATTCGTCCTCCCGATGACCTTTATTATGGCACCGTTTACATTCGATATTTGGACACTTTCTCTTACATGTCCCTGCTGTCCACAAACATGGCATTTGATTTGCCTCCTTTCTGTACAGTCTCTCCTAATATGCCCCTCCATTCTACATCCAAAGCATTTTCTAGTCTCCCGTTGTCTATTTGCGGCGTTCGAGTATTGGTTTCTCTCCCAGTTTTTATTATTAGTATATCTGTTCTTTTCTGTGCCCCGACTCTTGTATGCTTTTGTTCAAATCGATTATTATTTTGAGTCACATCATCCTTGTAACTCCTGTCTGTTCTGCGTTCTGTTCTCTCTCACTATATTCTTAATCTCGTGTATCATTTTTATCTTTTCTTTTATTTGTTCTACTCCTTTTACATTATTCGTCCGAATTTCTTTCTTGATATCCATGTCATCACAACAGTTCATTAATAATGTTTCCATTATGCTTTCTTTTGACATGTTATGTTGCATAATCCTTTCTACCTACTTTTCTATTTTTCCGAAAAAAACTTCAGGCATATCACCCTTCATCCTATACTGGTAAGCTTCCGACCAATCCTCAAATAGCGAAGATGTCCTACCAAATGCTTTTCGAAGTCGATTTTTATAACCACTTATCGATTTGTCAACGGCCTTATATTTTTCCTTTATGTCTCTGTCCAACAGAAACAAGACAATGACGTCTTGTTTCGCTTTTGCCACTACCGCGAATTGAACGAATGTTTCACATTCTTCTATGAATGTCTCCACATTGTCACCTTTCCTGAACTTTTCAGGTAGTAATTGGTTCGTGAAGTTGTCCAAAGCAGCTTTGTTCGCCATGTAAGTAGCGTTTATGCCACTTTCAGTATTATCAAATTCCGAAATCATAATTTAACACCACAAAATTTATTGATATCAACATATTTAAACAAATTTCGCCCAAAATTAATTCATTAAATTTTTTCGATTAAATTTTGAAACTTTACGAAATTTAAACCTTAAATTATTTTACATTTTTTTTACGAAAATTTTATCATAAAAACTAATTAATTTAAATTTACAATAAACCCTTTTATTAAAAAAATATTTCTTAAAATATTAATCCGTTAATTATTTATTTTAAAATTATTTCAAACTTATTTCATAAATTTTATTAAAATATATCTATAAGGGGTTAATTTAAATTTTTATCTCGCCAGAATAATTTATTATTTTTTTTTAATTTAAATGGTAAAATATTTTAATGTTAATATGCTTATTCAATATTTTAAAATTAAAAATGATATAATAAAACAACTATTAAAAAATCAAAAACGTTTTTAAAATTAAAATATTTTTTAATGTTTTTAAATATTTTAAAAAATTAAAAATGATATAATAAAAGAAAAGCATAAAAAATTAATTATCTATTTAACAATAAAAAATATCTTTTAATAACTATTAAATATCTTAAAATTAAAAATGTTAAGAAAACTATAAAATATTAAATATTATTTATAAATAAAAATATTTTTAATAAGCAATTTTAAATAAATTTTGTAATAAATTTTGAAAATAAATTTTAAATAATTTTTGAAATAAATTTTCAGGATTTTAAAAATTGAATCGAAAATAATTTAATAGATTAATTCGTGGCGAGATAATTAAATTAACATGAAAATTTGTTTTAAATATGTGAATTGTTATATAAATAAATTTTAAAAAAATGAACTCGAATATCGATGTTGCAACCACCTCTCAAATAGCGACTAACGCTGCAATGTATATCTTCACGGGTCAACTGTTATCTGAAAAGTACAGGAAAGGCGATAATGTGGAGACATTTATTGAAGAATGTGAAACATTCTTTAATTTTACAGGAATAGTGAAGGCCAAACAAGAGACAATAGTCGTTTGTTTGTTGGAGAGAGATCTGAAAGATCGGTACAAAACGGTAGATAAGGCAATAGTAGGTTATAAAGACTGATTGAGAAAGGCATTCTCTCGAACTTCCTCACTATTCGAAGACCTGACTGAGGCATGCCGGTACAGGATGAAGGAAGATATACCGGAAGTATTTTTTGAGAAAGTAGAAAAACTCGCATCCAAGATCTTGAAACATGACTTGTCAAAAGAGGCCCTCACGGAAGCATTATTGTTACATTGTTGTGATGATGTGGACATAAAAAAGGAAGTGAGACTTAACAAAGTGAAAGGAATAGATGAGATAAAAGAAAAGATAAATGCAGTACATGACGTCAAAAGTGTGACAGAAGACGTGAATGTAGTAAGAGACCAGGGGATGCAAAGCAGACACCGGAGTTACAGAGGAGCAGTAACAGGATACACTAAATACGGAAAAAATCAGACAGGGGTTGGTAGAAATACTACAGAATACGCTCAAGGCAGGAAAGCGGTCAAATGTAGTAATTGTGAAAAACTAGGTCACACAAGTGGAACGTGTAGACAAAGAAAACCAATCAAGTGTTTCAGATGTGAAAAAGAAGGACACATGATAAGAAATTGTTCGGAAAGGAGACCAATAAAATGTTATGGTTGTGGACAACAGGGACACATAAGAAGAAACTGTCCAAAAATCGAATGCAAAAGATGTCAAGATAAAGGCCACAGTGAAAGTGAATGTTATACAAACCTAAATGACAGAAAACGACAGCAAAATACAGCAAAAATAAAAATCTGTCAATACTAACATCTGACAATTTTAGATGACCAGCTTTAAACAACACCCCAATAAATGCACCTATTTCAATATTATCGACTGGTTTCCACTTTTTTTATATTCATTTTCAGTGTTCACTCTGATAGCCTCCTTATTTGTCATGTCTGTTATTATGCTCAACAAATTATCAGGAAAAATTAAACGAAAAGCGTCTACAATCCTCAATTGTAGTTCCCGGTGGTAAAATGACTTTGTTGGTTAAACCTCTTGAGCGGAGAATTGCCAATTTGACCGAACATTTTTGCCAGTTTCAGAAATTCATAAATAAAACATAATAAATTAAATAAAATTAAAATAATTAAATAAATTAATTAAAATTAATTAATTAAATAAATAATTAAATAAATTAATTAAAATTAATTAATTAAATAAATAAATAATTAAATAAAAAAAGTAAAATAATTAACTTAAATAATCGATGAAAATTCAAAAAAAAATGTTTGTTGTCTATTCGTTGATGCAATTTTAACCAACAATTCTCTCTTACAAAATAAGGCCAAATTAAATCTCTTTCCAAAGCTTTAATACATCACGACAATTCAGTTCAGTTCGCCATCAAAATGTGTTCAGTGAATTCAAGTGGGGTCAATTTGAATTTATCTCGTTGTTTTTGACTCGAGTGAATTTAAAATCCAGTTACAGTGTTGTTCAATTTGATGGGCAGACAATGGATATAATTTAAATCAAATTGTGAGCCTCATTTGTTTTTATGTCTTATGTAATTGATCTCGTCTCGAATCACTCAACTAATTGCATGTTTGTGTATGTATGTTTGTTTGTGTGAATGTGATTGCGTTTTTGTGTGTATGATAAAAAAATGATTGGTCTATTTGTTGTGTGTTTGTGTTATTTTTTTGTGAATTTTAATCACAATTAACAATGTCAATTTTTCAAGTTTCTATTTAAAAAAAAGTGTCGTAAAAAATAAAATAATCTACCAAATATCGATATTATTGCATGTTGTGAAGATACTGATAATATAAAAGATTCTGATGACACAAATAATTCTGTAAATATCGATATGTTACCCTGTTCTGCAGATTCTGAGAATACAAAAGATTCTAATGACCAAAATAATTCCGTAAAAATCGATTTAACAATTTCCAGCGATACTAAGACTGTATGTGTTAGTGAAGACTCTTGTGAATTTGAATTGCGTAAACGAGATGGGATTCCGCTGAATATTTTG
>MQRK01250234.1:19082-56665 GCA_001938485.1 Girardia tigrina
ACGGCTTCCTGTCCAAATTTTGGTGGCCAAGATGGGGCTTCTCCCTACAAAATTCAAATTCAAGGGGCCGTGTCCCCATAAATTTAAATGAAAGATGCTGGGGCCGTGTCCCCTTTCAAATGTGCCGGGGCTGTGTCCCCACAAGTTCAAATTTAAATTCAAGAGGCGCAGTTCCCTTTCAAATGCGCTGGAGCCGTGTTCCCTTTCAAATGTGCCGGGGCCATATTCCCACCAGATCGATTGACGAGAGGCTCGACATTTGTTGTGATACAGACATTGTTAGTTGTATTTTGAATTTTGAATGTATGTGTAAAATTTTGAGTGGTATGATGGGTATGAATGAGAAAAATTATAATTCAAATATAAATAAAGTTAAATTAAATAAAAATAATAATTTCGAAAATTTAAATTTTTTAATAATAATTCAATTAAAATCCTGTTGGGTGATGGGTGCGCAAAAAGGAGGTATTATAAAAATAAATTGGCTTGCATTGGAATTTCGGAGCATGAGAGCATGTCCGAATTCTTGCGATTTCCTTCCACATCGAGCGGCGACGAAATGACGAGTCTAAAGTACCATGTGTCCCGAATGAAGGAGAACCAGAAGGAAATCTTCAACATTACCAGTGAGAGCAAGGACAACGTGATTCATTCAGTGTTTGTGGAGAGACTGTTTGAACGGGGATTTGAAGTTCTGTTGAAGGTGGATCCGATCGAGGAGTACAGCGTCCAGCAGTGGAAGGAGTACGACGGAAAGAAACCTTTATGTGTCACTAAAGAAGGTGTCGTATTTCGAGATAACAATATGCAAATATTTGTCAAGACGCTTACAGGGAAAACAATAACTTTGGAGGTCGAGTCCAGCGACACGATAGAGAACGTCAAGGCGAAGATATAGGACAAGGAGGGGAACCCTCCCGATAAGCAGCGATTGATCTTCGCCGGGAAACAGCTCGAAGATGGACGAACGTTGAGCGATTACAACATTCAAAAAGAATCGACTCTCCATTTGGTTTTACGTTTGTGTGGAGGAAGTTCCGAGGAAGATAAGCAGTTGAATGAGAGGTTGAAGCAAAGAAGCGGATGGAAAACGCAACTGGCGATAGCAAGGAAGAAACTTTCCGACGAAGATACAAAAGAATCATTTCAAATTTTGAAAAATAAATATGTGGAAAAATATCTAGAAATAATGAATTGATATGAGGAGATGATTACGTTGGCTCGACAGCTTGAAAGAACAGAAGTGAATAAATTGGAAAATGAACAGGAACAGTTACAATCAATCGACCTGGAAGTTGAGACGCTGATTATAAACCGTTCTAAATCGGGATCACGTATGAAAATTGAAAAAAGTGTACCCATGAATTCTAAAGAATCTATAATGAATACGGGACTTGAGCAGTTTGAACGACTGCAAATTCCTGTATTCACTGGGAATATATCATTATATACAGATTGGAAGGCGATATTCCAATCGTGTATTGATGATTTAAGTACAAGTAAGAAAAATAAGTTACTGTATTTGCGAAAATACATTTCGGGGAGGCTAAACAAATAGTAGAAAGTTTCGGTTTCAGTGAGAAAGCATGTGATATGGCGCTCAGAGCGTTAGAGAGAAAATATGGTGGGATCGAAAGAAACTATATATCATTAAAGGATGAAGTGGAAAAATTTAGAAAAGTAGATGGACAAAAATTTAGAGACGTCGGAAAATTTTCAATTATGGTCACGTCGTTAGTAACAAGAACAAAGAATCGGATCTTCAGCCTGGATTTTTATACCAAGCATTATTGAAGAAACTCCCGGAAGAAATGGTTATAAATTACGAGAGATGGAGAGAAGAAATAGCGCGAAAGTCTCCAGGGGTTGAAACTCTCGCTTCATGGTTGGAAGGGAAGCAGAATATCGCAGAACTGCTTATGAAAGTTTGTTCGGGTTGGATGAAGAGAAAATAGTTCAAAAGAAATTAGCGATTACGGGTGTGAATGCAAATGAGAAAAAGGAATGCTTATACTTTGCCAAAGGAGCATGCAAATTTGGAGATAAATGTCTGTATAAACACCAAGAAAAAAAAGGAACCGAAACAATTCATTTGCAAATACTTTAAAAATAGAGATTACCCGTATGGAGAAAAATGCAAATTCAAACATGTGACCAATGATGATGACAAAAGGATAGTAAACAAACAAGAAAATCAAGAGATCAAAAATAATTCTGTGACAACGACAACAAAAACAGAAAGAGTTGTGGATTCAAATGAAATAATTGCTATGAGAACCGTTCCAGTCGAAATTAGAAATGGGAAAAATTCGATCAGAGTTATTGCTTTATTAGATGATGGTAGCAACACTAGCTATATCACAAAAGATGTCGTAAAAGGATTAAATATTCATGGTGAACCCGAAGAGATAAAGATTCATATGCTCAGTGACACAGTGAAAATATTACAAACGGAAAGAGTATCATTGAAAATTGGAGTTTTAAACCATTGGTCGTAAAAACAGTTATAAACGGAATATAATCAATTGGGAAAACATTTCAAAAAATTGGAATCATTTAAAATATATAAAGTTTCCGAAAATTAAAAGAGATGAAATCGTGAAAGTTCTTGTAGGTCTGGATCATCCAGAGCTTCACCAGTCACTTGAAGAAAAAAGTTGGAAACAAACATGATCCGATCGCAAGACGAACAAGATTAGGGTGGACAGTCGTTGGATGGGTATACGGAAAGATGAAGGGAAAAATCATCACCAATTTTGGAATATCTCAACCAATTAGCGATGAGATGATGAAAACAATGATCCCAAAATATTTTTAGGAGATAGAAGAATTTGGAAAAACTCCGACAATACCAATAAAATTCGAAAATGATATACTGGAAATGAAATTGGAAAAGAAAATTTTAGAAAAAGAAATCGGCATTCTAAGAAATGAATTAGAATCGTCCATTGAAGATTGTGTCAAAATATGCAAAGAGTTCGAGGAAACGAAAGTACTTTGGGTGAATAGAGAAGAAACAATAAAGCAAATAGGGAAAAGTTTAGAAACAAAAGAAAACAAAATTAAAAGGTGGAAACAGGAGAAAATAGTGTTCAAAGTAAGAGAAATAAAATATAAAAAAATTATAAATCAAAAGGTGAAGAAAAAACAATGTGATATATCACTGGAACGAACTTTGGCAAGGAGAAACTTGGATCAGAAATAATTAAATATAGTACAATAAAAAGAGAAAAATGGGTTAAAAATGAAAGAACAAAAGGTTCAAAAAATGAATTAAGGATTTTTTTCTGCAGCAGCAACAGTCAGCGACATGTCAAAAGAAGAACAAGAATCGATTGAGGATGTTCAAAGAGAAATATCGTGTAACAATAAATGCGAAATTGTTAGAAACAAAAATGAAAGAGAAATCGAAAATTCTCAATATTTGGAAAGAGTTTTGAGATTAAATGTTCAAGGCGAGCCGCAGTTGAATCGCTTAAAAAGTAATATTAAAGTGATCGAGCAAAATGAGAAAATTATTAGTTGAAAGAGTGATATGATTTGTCGGAAAGACCAAGGCAGTTTTGAAGTGGAAGGTTATCAAAAGAGTTTGATTGATAGAGACTATCGCAGAAAGGAGTTACAAATCAATTGGATAAACCAATGGGTCAAAATTGCTAAACTTGGAACTCCATCAGATACATTGGAAAATTCAAAGTCAATTGTTAGTGGATTGAAACATTGGAAATCGAGAAAGAAAACAGATCCAATGTTTCGAAGAATAGAGAATTGGAAGAGGAGAAAGAAAAAGGATGAAGTGATCCAAACAATTGATAGTTGGAAAAAGAGAAAAAGAAAAGCAGGACAATTCCACAAGCAGAACCACTTAATCTAAAATGAAGGTTCTTTATAACTGTCAAAGCAATGAAACTGTAAATAAATTTGTAAAAAAATGTAAATAACAAGCTGGTTGTTAAAATTGTTCTTCAATATTTTAAATATTTTAAGTATTGATTTTAATTGTTGATTAATAAATATATACATACCGGTAAATAAAATAACGACAGTTAAACATTTCAAAAACTGACACAGACACTTTCAGCGAAGAACAAACGACAACTGATTCTCGACGGCCACAGTGGCCGTTAAAGAGTGGATGTCGGATTTTCTTTATAAACACGTGTAAATCATAAAATATTTTTTTTATTTTTTCTCGGAAAGTTTTGCATCCTTTCATGGAATTAAAAGATTACCTATGCGCTTTTTAACGTTTATTAATTCTAGAAAAAGATATATATAGATAAAAGGGGACACTGCCGCTCCGGTCGGTTGTATGAGGTTAACGGTTAAATACGTAAATATAATAAGTGATCATACGGGATTATCGAAAAGAAGCTCTGGATTTGTGACTTTTGAAAATCAAGAAATTACTGAAAAACTCACGAAGAATGAATCTGAAACATCGATCTTTAAAGAGAGAAAATTGAGCATTAATCAAGTTCCAAGAAAGAATCATTTATATCCTCGACAAGAAATTTCAGGAACAGTTTCATATAATGGACCAGTTCCATGTGCTTTGCAAAATGGATCAACTTTATGTCAGAATCCTGTGTAACATTTTTGCCTCCACAATATGCAACTATGATGTTACCTCAACCAACCACAACCACGTATTTACCGCAACCTCAGTCGTTCAACAAATTCTTACTGCCGTAATTCCTAAACCCTAATTATGCACAACAAGTGGCATCTCTACAAAATAGACCGGGGTCTGCTGATTCGACCACTGCAGCACCGAGGGTTACATTAGCTGGATTAACAGCAGCTCCTCAATCTTCTTCACAATCTTCTAGTTATAATAGTTCTAATACAACTGACAACTGCTCAAACATTAAAGGGGGTGGCTACTAGAAAATCCCAGAGTCTTTCTCCTCCTTATGTAACACCTACCACAACACATTTGTTAAGTCCAATGACTAGTGCTTCAGGACACAAAATTTTACATATTCTTCAAACTGATGTTAAAAGTTTTTAACAAAACATTTCAGAACAAGACAGTACAGACCACTTCGACTGAAAACTTATCATCCAGAACCCACAAGGACAATTACACGCAACACGAAGAAATTAAAGAAAATAATGTTTTTAACCAAACAAATCTTCATATTTCAAATCAAGAGACGGCTTTCACCACAGACATCAGCAGTTGCATAAAACACGATCATCAAAAGGAATATCATCCTTTTATAAAAAAACAAAATGAAGTTAACAACATCACTTACGTAGGCCAAATTAAGAACATCAACAAATTGTTAACTGAGGAAATCAATGAAACATTTATAAATACTTTCTCTGACTTTGGATCTTTAGTCAGAGATAACAAACTGGCAGATTCGACGGACCGTAGAAAATTATGAAAAATCAAAAAAATTCTTTCCTTTTGATCATAAATGTCATCGAAACAATTGTAAACCAGAAACGAATCAGATTTTGTGCAAAAATACCATTTGAGGAATTTGATTTCATACATTTAAATAACGAAGTCCGTAACAAAATCAAATCAAGATTCGAACATAATTTTAAAAGTGTTTGAAACAACGTAACGCTCCACTTACAATAGGGAGGCTACTGAAGTGACCTTCCTTATATTATATAAATATGAAAATTAAACATAAAGGATTTTAAAAAATCGATTTAAATAAAGATTGTTTTTAAAATTGGAATTACAGTTTATTTGGAATAAATATTTATTATTGTTCTTTGGATTTTTTATTAAAAATGGAGATATCCAAAGAAAAAAGAATCCACAATGACCTATATAACAAATAAAAACAGTGTACTTTGTACATATGATTAATCCTTATAAAATATTTAAGGCTGGGTAAGAAAAGAGAACCGCACAAAAATGAATTTATTTACGGAATTACAGTACAACAGAGATTTATTTTTTAACACAATAGCCTTTTTTCTCTACAAACTTCTACCAATAATGTAAAAGGTCATCAATTGTCAGTGTATTGTTAAAAAACTTGGAGATAGTTTACCTAAAATATTTTTGACTTTCTCTTTTATTTATATTGAAGCAGCTAAATATCGTCCCTTAAGATCGTTCTTTAGAGTTTAAAAACGTGCAACATAACGGGCAATTTAACTGCGACAGCAGGGTAAATGCTGCAACTGTTCAAAGAGCCACATTTTTCCTTTTGTACTTTTATGAAGTGTAACGTGTGAATGATAGCGTTATCATGAAGCAACCGAAGATTTATGTTGTATCTTTGCAAAATTTAAGAGTACTTCAGAATCTTTTTTGACATTTATTTGTGTTCCATTATCAAAGAAATAAATTTTAATGATTCCACGATTATACCAAAATATTATCAACATTTGTTCCTGCTGTTGAAATATTCCACAGGGAAATTTATGCTGTGCAAATTCATGTGGAAGTTTCCATTAAGCAGACTACCTTTTTCTTAAGGGGACAAACATACTTATTGGCGTTTCATATTCTGTGATTATATTATTCAGAAAGTTTTCACCATGTTGATCAGACACTTGCTAATATAAAAAGTACAACAGTGTATATGATATTAACATATTTTACCAGACAAAATTATTTGGATCAAAAGACCAACGTAAATTGCAAATTTAAAGTTTTTTAGGTATGATATGAGTGTAAGCTTGAATAATGTCAAATGTTAGTCAAGCTAGGTTAAATGATTTTTTCTCTCTTTTTAAATTATTGTTTCCACTATTATCATTTTCTTGTGAAATTTCCATTTGTCTTCCCTTTTTTTCCAAGTCGAAAACAAGTCGTCGTCTATTTTAAAGTCCCGAATTCGATTAAAGATAGTTGAACCTCATCAACAATAATTTCCATTGGCTTCTGATGATCTTTGTCCATTTGGTTCTATCTTTCTAACAAAGAAACTTGATAACATTTCGGTACTTAACCGATGAAGTGCCGATAAAAGGATAAATATCTATCATATGTAACTTTGTGCGGTGTTAAATCTAAATGAAAACGAATAAATGAACACTGAACAAATCTTTACTTAAAATAATTCTCTCTGCAGCAATCCAACCATTTAAAGAAATAAATTAAATCGTTCTTTATCTTACACTTTTTATGCATAGTGTGTACGTATATTTCATATTGTTACCTATTATATTATTAAATAAGTGTCATACTTAGGATATCAATATTTACAGATTTTCTGTCAGAAATACAGTACCAAATAAAACGTTTTCTAACTTAAAG
Source organism: Girardia tigrina (assembly GCA_001938485.1). Lineage (NCBI taxonomy): Eukaryota > Metazoa > Platyhelminthes > Tricladida > Dugesiidae > Girardia > Girardia tigrina. The sequence goes on from MQRK01250234.1 coordinate 26,320, forward strand.
TTATTCGAAAATGTTTTGAAACTTATTCTCCTACAATATACAAGATTTATTTCTTTAATTACATTGTTGTATTTTACAAACGATTACACAAAATCAATTCTCGGATCTAAAATATAACAAAGATGAATACACAGAAAAATTATGAATATATATGAAAATCAAAACAGCCGCCGCTGTCGATTCAGATAAACAATAATTAAATACATACAACATTCATCTTCACAAGAAGATCAAACATCAGTTATAAAGTCTTGTATCTAAGTCGGTGTCTTTTTCTGACACTGTGGTGTTCCCGGTTCCAACAAGTTAGATATCTATTTATGACAACATCGTGATCGTTGGTACACTTTTATTCATAGGCAATTCTAAAGATTTATTAACAAAACTTAAGTTAGTCAACAATACTTTATTACAAAACATTTCTAATCCATATTAATAACTTACTGAACTATACAATATTTTAACCCTTTCCAGTCCAAATTATTATTCAAGCAAAAAATTGTAGCATTGAATATCCGTTAAAATGTTGATTTAAATTGCTAAGAAACAAGTGATAATCGCGCTTTTTTGCATTACATATATGTAGTGTCATCTATGAGACTTTTTATAAACTATTACTATGTGTAAAATTTAAATTGGGTAAAAGAGATGACTGTAATTTAATTTTTCAAATATGTTGCCATATGGCAACAATGGGCTGGAAAGGGTTAAAATAATCATAAAATAATTAAATTTATTATTGATTTTATTATTTTTGTAATAATTTTAATTAAATTTCATTCAATTATTTTTTTTCATAATTAACATTTAGTTTATTTTTAATTTCTTTCATATTTCATTTAATAAATTTAGGATAATAAATTTTGAAAATTTAATTTTTATTACTACTTAATAATTTATGAATCTCGAAAACATACAGGATCAAATTTTTGTCAATCAACGACACATGTCGATAATTTCCAAAATGAAAGCGCCACAACAATTGGCATTCAAAAAAAAGAGGAAATGGCAAATGAATGAAGGATAATGTAAATCATCAAATGTGAAAATTATAATTCAGAAAAAAATATTATTAATTAGTTATGTCAATATCATTTCTATACATCATGGTAGACATTTTTGTAAGCTTGTTAAATTCATTAATTGTATTTATAAGGGCGACTCAATAAATATCCTGTTTTATATTTGGTATAAATGAAGTGTATTCAGGAAAAATTTTTTTTTAATTAATCATTATTTTTTAGGAACAAATTTCATCCAATTTATTCACAAATTCTTTTTATTCCATCATGAAAATGTCTGCAAAAAGAAAAAAATTAATTCATATATTTTGGTTTGTTCCAAATATTCCTTAAAATATTAAATTTTCTTAAACTAGCGTACAAATTTAAATTTAGATTCAGATAAACAATAATTAAATTATAACATACAACATTCATCTTCACAAGAAGATCAAACATCAGTTATAAAGTCTTATAGCTAAGTCGGTGTCTTTTTATGGTTTTGTGGTGTTCCCGGTTCCAACAAGTTAACCAAGGATTCGTCGTTGCCCCACTACCACCATCAGGACAGTAGGCCAGATGCCTTGAGGAAACCGTATCGGCTCGACCGATGTGAGGGAATTCCACTTCGATTACGAATGGGGATATAATCTCTTTAATCAAGACTTCTTCAACCAATCGCTCTGATTTTAAGTGGAGAGGCTGCCTCTTTAAGAAGGCTTTGTTTCCAGGTCTCAACCAAGATGGCAAGCGTGTCACATTTAAAGGGTCAAACGGCGCTAAGTTTGCATCCAATGTTGATTTTCTTGTGAATCCCATGAACTGATTGTGTGGTGATTGGTACTAAATGGCTCGTGAGGGTAAAGCACGAATATTTATGAGAACTACCGTAAAGATTTATTTGTGTCCATTTGAATCAACTTTAGGGCCCATAAAATCTATTGACAAGCGTTTTCAAGGCCTCACCAAGTGAATAAGGTAGCCATTCTTCAGCTTCGCAAACCTTGGCTTCATTTTAGTGCATAAGGAACAGTTCAGGACGCATTGTTTTACACCTCCTTCGACATCTGCGATATTTAAATCTCTTGCTTTGATGTACTTGGTCAAACGCGTTATTCATGGGTGACCCATACTTCCATGGGTAGTTTTAATGAGATTTCCTTGGTCTGTAATAATAACAGCCACTATGCTTAGAGCATCTGCAACAACATTAGCTTTTCCCGGGTGGTATTTTATATTGAAATTATATTCAGCCAGATCCATTCTCCAGCGCAATCTGTGCATTCTTCACTTTGCTCATGGGTTTTCTGTCGAAAATGAAAGCTACTCCTTGTTTGTCCGTTAATAATTCGAAGGATTTTCCAAGTAAATATTGATGAAAACGGTTAAGAGCTGAAATAATTGCAAAGGTTTTAACTCCACTGAGGCCCATTTCTTTTCAACGTCATTTAGTCTATTCGAATAGAAAGCAATAGGACACACATTTTGTCACAAAACTACTCCGACACATTCAATTGAAGCATCTGTCTCCAGGATCAGTGGGAAATCATTATCCAATGGTACTGCTAAGGCTACAATATTGATTGATCTCTTTAGCGTTGAAATAGCTGCAACATATTCATCAGAAAGTGGAATTTGCGGTTCATTTTAGTAGCATAAAGAGGTCCAATGATGGTGGTAAAGTCTTTGACAAATTTTGAACAGTAAACACAGATACCAATGAAGCTTTCAAGCTCTTTGTGGGTTTTTGGGATAGAAAAATTCATTAAAGGAGATATTCTTGATTCATCGGGTGCAATTTCTCCATTCTTGAATGTATGGCCGAGGAATGCCAGCTCTGTCTGTGAAAAGCAACATTTTTCTTTGTTGAGTGTCAGGTTTAATGTCTGAGCTATTTGAATAAAAAGGCATCGTGTTCTTCCTTGTTCTTTCCATAAACCACTTTGTCATCGAAATAGTGAACAACCCCATTCAGATCATTAAGAGCTTGATGAATGACACGACATAAGGCTGGAACACTATTTGTAATACCAAAGGGCAGTCTGGTAAATTGCCAGAGTTCTTCATCGGCTTCAAATGCAGTAAGCTGTTGCTCTTCTTCAATCAGAGGCACTTGGTAGTTGGCAGATTTCAAATCCAATGTGCTGAATACTTTATTTCTATGCAAACATTCCAGTGACTGCAGAATTAATGGGATAGGGTATGCGTCCAACTCGGTGAAACGGTTAATTGTAGACGCATAATCTACAACCATGCTTAGTTTGCCACCTTGGTTTTGCACTACAACCACTTGTGACCGCCACATTGACTTGGATTTCTCGATGGTACCTTCAACCGAAAATTGTTTTACTTCATCAGCAAAGAATTGTCTTTCCTCTTTAGTCATGTGAGGATGTTTGAATTTGTTTGGCCGTTTCGCTAATTTTAATGCAGGAGATTGGTTGAATCTTCAGTAAATTAGCTTTACTCTTTTACATTTCGATGGAGTTGTTGTAGATGACACCATCAAGGCTGGCAGTTTTCCGGAGAACTACAAGTGAACCTCTTAAATTTAGAGAGAACAGACATGCCCAGAATCGCCTTGTTGCTCAGCTGATCAATTACTTAAATCAGAGAACTAATGTCTGCACCGTTCGAGAACCGAATCTCTGAAGTAGTCACCCCTGTTACTTTTAACTTGCTTCCATTAGCGGCTCTGATGTCAGCAGAGGCTCCATCAAACCGATGTCCAAATTTAGCGGAAATTTCTTTGGACAGCAAAGACACGTCACTACCGCTATGGATTAGCCATTTGAGTGGGTACCCATTTATAGAGGCCTCAATGTTTTCGTCTAGATTTTTACCCTTCTAACCTCCAAATTTTTCCTACGACCAAGGTGCTACACGTTTTCCGTTGTTGCTTACAGACCTTGCTTAAGTGTCCGACTTTGTTATAGTTGAAACACTGTTTACCATTAGCAGGGCAATCTCGTCTTTCGTGATTTTACGACGATCTACACCATTCACACTTCCTCCGAAGTCCTTGGTCCTTGCTCGCAATGGTTGCCACGTTAAATGGGTTGGATAGTTGATTGTACATTTGACTTTTGGATGTTCTTTGAGAAGTTTCTTCCAATTGGGCGGCAGCCTTGGCCTGATCCAGGGTAAGGGCATTTCCTTGCCTGTACTGATTGGCGAAGTCCTGACATACTGCGTTTTTAACTTTATCTTCTTTGAGACCCAAACAGAAAGCGTGACGAAGAGCTCCATCTGCAAAATCAATAGGGAATTCGCAATATTGGCCAATTTTCCGTAATTGGCTAACAAAACAAATTGATGGATTGATCTGCTTCTTATTTGGTAGAATATAGAGTCAACCGCTCTTGTAAAATGTTCTTTGATCCTTCTATTTTACGTCGCAAGAAAGCGATTGCACGAGAGTATTCCATTATTCCGACATTTTTATCCTCCGCTGATAATTCTGGCAAAGTGATTTCATCATACAATGATGATAAATTCGAGCCAATGCAGAGCAATAATAAATCGAGTTTGCCATTTTCAGTCTTTGAAATACGCATAAATCTGTCAAATTGTTTGACGAATTGCTCAAAGCCGTCCCGAGTTTCTGCCAATAACGTTGGTGCGGTAATTGTTGACATTAGGGTCCGAGAATAATGTTGTATTTTACAAATGATTACACAGAATCAATTCTCGGATCTAAAATTCATGTTTTATGACATTCTCGTAACAATGGAAAGGACATTCACCGTCAAATCCGTCAAATTTAAAAAGCAACTTGAACTATAGCTTTCAGCGTACAACTTTAAAATGAAGTCAAAGAATTAGTTGATGATTTCTAGCAACAGAACATGATGTAACATCATATTCAGAATAATATAATTCTAACAATAAATTAACTATAAGAAAATTTCTAAAAGAATTAAACAAACTTACATTAAAATGAATTAAATTTCGAAATACGTTGGTAAATCATAAAATCAAAGAAACATCCGCATGTGAGTTAAAAATGAATAAATTAATTAATTTGATGAATAAAATCTTAATAAGAATTAAAGTGAAATTTTTTTATACTTAAATCGCGTAAAAGTTAAAAAAACCGCTTTAAAAAAGAATTCGTGCCGCAACATCAAAAAAAAGTCCAAAAAGGATAAGGTACATAGAAAGCAAGCTAATAAAAAGAATGGAAAAACCATAAAATTAAACAAAATCATTGTGAGATATTATAAAATTAAATTCAAATAATTAAATAAAATATAGAAAATTTCTAAATTTGTATTAAACAACTATTACGGGGTCGACAACAGAGCTAACCTTTGACTCTTTTTATTTGGCATATAAACAATGTATATGTGTTTGTATGTTAGTTAATAAAAATATATTTTAGTTCATAATCTTTCCCTTCTGACAGTAATTTTCCGTGAATTTTCAAACATTCCTAACTTACAACTATGTGATAACAGAATCTTATTTTAACTGAAAATACTATTTTCATATCTGCGGTCAATTACTACATCCAAGTAATTCTCATTATCAATGTTAAAAGTTATTGTGTTATTATAATTTAATTTAATTTTATTATATAATTATACTTTTTTTATATTGCTTGATTGTAGACCAAAATAAATATTTTTTAAATTAAATAAAAATTCATTTTTTTATTGTCATTAAAAATTTTTAAGATTGAAACTTTGCCCTATTTAAAGTTTTTTCTTAAAAAATTAAAATTAAATTAAATATAAAATAAAAATGTTTCAAATGTTATTTTTTTTATTAATTAATAAAAAAATTGTCATTTGTATCCAATGATATTGAAAAAGAATTACATACTAATTTTATAATTTAAAACAAAATATAATATAAAACAAAACTAAATATTCAATAATATTATTAATAAAAAAAATTTTTTATAAAAACAACCACGTTTTTCAAGCATTACCAATGCACTAAAAAGAGGAAAATAATTTTTTTCTATACATGTGCGAAATTTTATACCTAACCAAAAACGTGGGGCGGATTTCTGAATTACTGCTATTAGTAACTACTATTTCCTCTTTACTACTTTTTAGTAACAATCGATCATTTCTATGCCCCACGTTTTTGGTCGAAAAATCAATCGCAAGATTTGTTCCAGACTGACAGACAGACAAGAAACAAAGCTAAGAAAAACGTTGTAAAAATAAATATGGCATTGCATAAAAAAATTAAAATATATCATAAAAGGAAATAATTATAATTACACAATATTTTCGTACCTCATAATATAGATATCCTTTTTTGGTATAAAAAATACAAAAATTGAATATAAACAAGTCGTTTATACAGAAAACTATAGAGTTATATAAAGGGCCTAATTTTAAGAGTTTGGAATTTGTTTTCAAATTTTAAAATAACTGGTCATGGTTTAAATATTCTTACAGAACGCTTGCAGGACAACATGTACACAAACCAAAAGATATACATGTTGACAAACTACGCACAAAAATACGGGTTAAGAAATGACTAAAGGAATAAAACATTAAACAACACAAAAAAATAATCAAAATACTATATTTTAAACTATTTAAATTTAATTTTCGATCGTATTAATTATCATAAATTACAATTTTAAATTTTATGCGTATGTTATTACTGCTTGACATCTATGGGCCTGTGTTTGGCCAATTTTATCGTTCATCCAAGTGTTAGGGTTTCGAAAAATACATATGAACACTTTTGACAAAATTTTATGTAGAAAAAATTTGAAATAATTCTTTTGGTAAAATTATTAATTTTAAACAAAATAATATTTAGTTTAACAAAATTTGGAATTTAAAATTAAAAATATTTTAGTCTTTGTTTTATTTTATCAATTTTCAAGGCTGATGAAAATTACAATATAAACAGCAGCAAATCTAGTTTTAGTTGCCCAAAAGATATCTGCTGAAAATTTTATTAACAAGAATTCTCATAACAAGTAACGTAAATTCAAAGTTTATTTTATTTTTATTTTATTAAAATATTATTCTTTTAAACCATAAGTATCCTGTATGGGAGAAAAAGGTTTGTTTCAAAATTACAATATCGTTCGTTTTGGAGATTCACAGTTTTTACTATAATCTATTAACTCGTACGAAATATTGATTTGTGTTTGTGTTCTGTCATCAAGAATTGAATTATTATTATTATTTTGACTTGTTAATTTTTGTTATTTGAAATAAAGTTTCATAAAAGGATTTGTGTTCATTGTCTATATATTTATGTTGGGAGTCCTTTCTGATTAATTGGAGTCAGATTAAAGAATTCAGATTAAAGATTACAGAGTTAAGATTAAAGAATAAAGATTTACGATTAAAGATTTAAGATTTGTGTTTTAAAAAGTAAATAATTACGTTAAAGATAATTTAACACCCAACACAAGAACATTAATTGCTAACAACTTATATCACATATTAACTGATTTTTACAGTCTTTTAACTCAAATCATAAAATTTATTAGGTTTAAAAATATGATTGTAACGTGTGTAAAAACTCGTACATTGGAGAGACAAATCGTAATATCAAAACTCGGATTCGAGAGCATTCACAATCAAGTCGATCGACTAAGTTTCTTGATCATATATTTCTTGATCCACACTGTAAATATAGGAGCTCTTCTTTTTCAAAGTATTAATTTTCTGATTTACAGAAATGCTTTGATTCACACTATGATCGGCAGTTTTGTGAATCATTATTGATAAGACACTTCAACCCATTAATTAATATTCAAAATGTGCAAAGTATAACCATCTCTATTCTTAAAATCTTTAATTAAAATAATAAAAAATTTTTCCACAAATTTCCCTTAAAATCCTGAAAAATTTAATATATACTGTTATTCTTTCAAAATTTTTCTATATATATATATATATATATATATGGAAGTTTACGGAACTACATTTTAGAATTAGGTTGACTTTCTTATGTTTTAATGAAAAATCATTTTTTTGTTTTTTTATTATTTATTACACTTATTTTTCTTTTCTGTTTTTATTATTTGTTCTATTTTTTAATTACAGTTATTGTTTCGAATTCTCTTGGTTTTGATTGGTTAAAAAATTTATTGAATAATGATTGGTTATTTATTTTCATCAATTTAAAAATGAAAAATTTTAGAAACCGTAATTTCTAATTTGTTTTTTTTATTTATATTTTACATAAAAAGAAAATAAATTATTCGAAATTAAATTTACCATGTCCGCATATCGATTTCATAAATCTTTGATTGTTATCACTTGGATCTTTGCTGCAGATCATCAGAGTCTTCATTTTATCTTTCACAGTATTTTCTTCTTTGGATGTATTTTCACGAATAGTGAATCACTGGATGCAACTTTCAGTATTTCCGAAAATCTTCCAAGTTCAAGTCGAGTAGGAATTTTGACGGAAGTGATAGAGACGTTCAGGTATAAAGCCGGAGTTCATTTTCATTTACAACAAATTGAATACCAATCAGACAAACCATTATTTGTCATCAACAAATATTCCGGAGTCATATCGACTTCAGGAGACATTGACCGCGAAGCCATTTGTCCCAAGGTTTCAGGAACGAATCTTCCTTGCAGTATTTCTCTCGTTGTTTCTGTTGTTGAATATTTAATAAATATTAAAATTAATATAATTGATGTAAATGACAATTATCCGAAATTTCAGTTTCAGAAAAAAGTGATGCAAATTCCGGAAAATGAGAAGGTTAATTTTAAAATTGACTTGGAACAAGCCATAGATCTAGACAGTGCTCAATACGGAATCGAGAACTACAAATTAATAGATTCTGAAGGATCCCCGTTTAGACTAGTTTACTCTACGAACCTTTTAAAGTTGGAACTCATCAAATCTTTAGATTATGAAAAGACTGAGAAGTATGATTTAGCATTAGAAGCTTGTGATACAGGAGCTTTATGTTCAAAACAAAATTTAATTATAGAAATTATAGATGTTAATGACATTACTCCGAAATTTCAACAATTAAATTATTCAGTAGTTGTAAAAGAGACTGTAAGTATTGGGTCTAAAATCATGACCGTTCAAGCGTTTGACAAAGAAAAAGGAGATTTTGGAAGAATAATTTATCGATTGGGAAATCCCAATGAATTCGGTTCGAAATTTGTAAAAATAGATTTGAAAACCGGTGAAATTTTTCTTTTGAAAAGTTTGTTGGGTTTGGATAAAATTGATGTTACTATTGAAGCACAAGATTGTGGTTCGGTTCCGAAATTTACATGGACGAAATTGTTGATCCATATTATGGATGTCAATGATAACAGACCAGAAATACGGTTTATTGCTTCTCCGAATATAACATCAAAGTATGTTTCTGAGGATACTTATCAGATTGATATTTTTGAAAATCGGCCCCCTTCAATAACCTTAACAATAATCCGGGTGGATGATAAAGACACAGGGGTTAATGGAAAGGTTTTGTGTCATTTTTCCAGTGTGAAATATTTGAAGAATGTAGAAATCGTTTTACAGGAAATCATTGGTCGGCATAAATTTTATAAACTTATTACAAAAGTAACGTTTGATAAAGAAAGTGACAACCATGGATTACGGTATCTTCTCAACTGTACAGATGGAGGAACTCCAAGTTTGTCAAATTCCGTTTTTGTCAATATTAATATCATTGACTGTAATGAATATCCACCATATTTCGACAGTCAATTTTATAGTTCAACGACAATTGAGGAAAGCAAATCTGATAGCGTCATCAAGTTTACTCTCGCAGATGCTGATGCAACATCCCTTAACATATTTCATATCAACGGAACTCATGGAAATTGGTTCAAAATAGAAACATCGGACAGTAAACACGGAAGATTAGTTCTACTTCAACCTATTGATCGGGAAAAGATGGATCGTATTGATCTATTAATTATCATTATAAATATCGGTTTAGATAATAAGAACTTTACCAGCAGTAGTTCGGTCTTATTAACTATAATCGACATTAACGACAACGCTCCGATACTCGTTGGAAGAAGTATCTTTGAAGTCGTTGAAAATTCCTTGATCGAATCCTCTTTAGGAAAGATAAACATTAGTGATATAGATCAAAATACCAATGCTCAATTCGTAATTTCAGGAGTCAAATCAGTTTGCTTTAACAGAAATAATGAAGATAGTAATATAAATTTTCAAATTAATAAAATTGGCGAAATTCGCTCATCTGTCGTATTAGATTACGAAAAGATACAATATTGTGTTATTTCTGTGATTGCCGAAGACGAAGGAATACCAAGATTAACGTCAACTTTAACAATTAGTTTGCAAATTTTAGACGAAAATGATAATTATCCTCAATGGATCTTTCCAAGTAGTTTGGATAATTTATTGAACATAAGCATATCTTCAGCGGGAGCCGGTTCTAAGCTCACGAGAATACGGGCAATAGATTTAGATAAAGGAGGAAACGAAAATATAACTTACACATTACATTCACAACTTGGAATCTTTGACTTGGACAGATATACTGGTCAGTTAACTTCAATCAGCCAACTTAAATCAGGTAAATACGTTTTACAAATATCTGCTCAAGACCAAGGTATACCCAGTAAAACGAATCATTCTAATTTAACTTTATTTGTATTGATGTCCAGTCATGATAACACTAAAATTTCCTCGCATATTTTACTTATTTTGGGATTAATTCCAACTTGTGCACTAGTAATTTTAATATGCGCCGTTATTCCAATCATATTTATTGTCAAGTGGCAAAAGCGTCGTCATCATCATCGTATACCCTTGTCTATAGAAACCCAGCTCTATCATTGTCCAGATGTGAATCATTTGACGCGATCAGATTTTCAAACCGAAATTGATTCTCAAAAGAGCACTTTGATTTTTAAAACTAAAAATAAAAATACATCAAGTATGGAAAACGTAGATTCAAATACAAATTACGTTGCAATGCCTCCTGATTTACAAAATATTTGTGATAAAATAACAAACACAAATAATCAACCGGACTTTCATGGAACAATGAAAGTGAGTTTATTTTTTTTTAAAAAATATTATAAATAAATATTAATAAAAATATAATTTTTGTTTGATATCGTATGAATCACTAAAGCGTTTCTTTTTCATTTGCAGTTGACGAATCCAACAGGGATATATAATGGAAATCACTTCTATTTATCGATTGATACCTCCGAGAAATTAATTATTAAAAAATTATATTAAACTAAATAAAAAAGAAATAAAAGAAAAGAAAAGGTAAAAACTGAAATGAAAAATAAATTTTTATTGAACATTATTTTCTTTTATTAGTATCAATTTATTAAAGAATTCATCACATTATATATTTTTTTTGTATTTCCTTGTGAAAATATTTTATTAAAAAAAGTATTAATTTAATCATAAATAAATTTTATGATAACATAAATTTCCATCTTTTTATAAAAAAAGCAAGATATTGTAATTTGTATTTCAAAAATTGTTTGCCAAGGGTTTGAAACAATCTTACTGAATATCTCGGTAAAAGTATTATTTATTTAATATAATATTTCTTTAAATATATTAAAAAGCAATTAATCATGAAAATATAATTTGATCCTAAAATTCATATAACTAAAGGAGAGACCCGAAAAGAGGAGGCACATGTCGGGAAAATGCCCTCAAGCGCCAATATCTTTAGGGTCTTAATTTATTGACTTTAAATGCCTATAATCTTTTGCTTCGGTCTTGCATGTAATTTAAATAGAAATTATTTTAATATAAATAATTATATATTTTAAATTAAATAAATTCTAATTATTTTTAATTAAAATCTTTATAGTAAATTTTTAAAATATTTTTAAAATAATAGAAATAAAATACAAAAAATAAGACATTTTAGCCGTTTATTTTCGATTCGATATTTCAAGAAATATAAAGTTTAGAGGAATTTAATGAGTTTTATATAATGCCCTTATTGAAAGGCAGAAAATATAAGAAGAATACCAAATGACCATACATGATTTTGCTTTTATTACGGGCTTATGTTTCATTATTATAACTTACTGTAACTCTTTATACATTCTGCACGGCATAAAATTCATTCCTGAAAATACAAAATGCAAAACTCTTCATAAAAGGTTCTGCGTCTGGTCCGACACTTTTGATCTCAACTTAAAGAAAATCATACAAAAGGAGCTACAAGAAAAAGTATTTGAGTATCAATTTAATCTACTTTATTTTAATATATTTTTTGTAATCTCAAAGCGGCAAATATGTACAAAAAGGGGCTTTCTATCATTCCACCGGATGGCAATTTACAATTTGTAATAAATAATAAGGTTCCTCTCTAATAAGGATTTTTCATACTAAACTTTTTTTCACTTATTCATGAAGAAAAAAAGGATAACTAGAATCTAATTCATAATATACAATTATTCAGATACTTTTTCAAATCAATATAGAAAAGTTTACATTTAAAAATGTTAAGATTGATTCAAAAAGCAGCAATAAAATAATTTAGTGTTTGAAACTTTTTATATTTTCTTCTTGACAAATTTCCAATTATTGTCTTCTAAATATTTTTAACTTTTATTTGAATACAAGCTGTACATACCTTTTATAAAATTTGGAATAATTGATAAAAAGTAAGTTTAAGATTTTAATAATAGGAGAACCTGCAAATATTTTTTTTAGTGGCAAAAAGACCCATCAGCCATTTATCTTTCATAAATTTTTCTGGAGGTTTTATGTTTTGCGTTGTATTGTCGCCGATAAGAGTGCGTTCTCGGTTGATCAAAGCTGGGTATTTTCTGTCTAGCACCCCTGTATACATCAATCAAGTCTGGAGCCATTTATATGTTGATATCGATAGTTTGACCATTCGAAAGTAACTGAAAACCAATTACACTTTCAAAATTCCACAAAAGCACAAACGTTTTTCAATTGATAATTCATCACGTTTTCGTAACTTTTGTCCAGTATCATTTGTCCAGTTCTAGACATTGGTTTTGTTTTCCTTGATCCCTTCATAACAAGCTACAATTCTTCGGTTAAAAGGGTCATCGAGTAAATTTTGCAACACTCTTTGATAGATCTCCACACGTTTTGAGCATGAATTCGAGTAAATTCATAAGGGACTTCTCGACAACGTATATTGACTTTTCCTAAATCGTTAATATACTGTTCCGTTGATTTTTGAGGAAGGTTGAGTTTGGAATACAATACACAAGTGCCTTTTAGGTTGGGCAGAATTCGACTAATCTATGCACTCAGTGTCATCGGAGTTAGGCTTCCAAAACCTATTTTGCGCAGAACAATCAGAGACAAAATGAGATGAATGAAAAAACAAGATCGAAGTGAAATCATTATTTATTTTTAAAAGTAAAGTTTATTTATGTCGAAATTTACATTAAAGCCTCTTTCGAATCAATTCTTAAAAACACACGATATTTTGATTTTTTTCATGGTGTTTCTAGAGGTTTAAAAAATAATTAATAAGAAATTGTAGTACACGTGACGACAAAGTGATTCAAAAACTTTAAAATAGTAAGTAACACACACAAATCTTTATTTAGGAAAAGTAAATTAAAGAAAAAACATCAAATTCGGAAAAACTTTTAGTTCTACTTAATATTAGTTTAAAAGCATCAAATAAAAATGTAAGTCTTATTTTGTTAAAATTGAGTCTTGATTACGGATTTGATAAGATTTAACATACTTAGACGGAAACCGTGCCTCCACATTAAATCTAAACTCAGATATAATCGAAATTTTCTTTGTTAGGAGTCGTTTCGGATAATGTGAGTTACCGAAAATTATAAAACTTTTAACTTCGGAAAAAATTTCCGTTTTATTGAGTAATTCGAGTTCATTTACGAAAGTTTGACATTCTTCTTCACTGACAACCGAATCAATTTTCTGTCGTTTGGTCGAGGTCATTTTGTCAATGATAAAGTCAAATAATTGGAGATCGATTGAGCGCTGTTCTGGTTTATTAAATGCGCAGAGATAAGAAAGCGAAAGTCATGAAAATTTAAGAGAATTCAAGTTTTTATTATTAATTTTTATTGTAAATGCAAATCAACCCGCTGGAAATGAAAATCAACTCATAAACTTTTATTTTTCATTGATATTACATTTTTTTTTGAAAACCGTGCACAATCACGCAAACAAAATTGATTACATTACTTTATTTAAACAAACCACACAATATATTTAATTTCCGATAGATAACAATTCAATGTCTTTAAAAATATTCAATAATTTTCATACATATTCGCGCAACTCTGAAAAGTTTTGATAATTATCTTTAATTTTCTTTATTTAATTATTTTTTATTTAATTATTTTATTTAATTGTACTTTTAATTACTTTAAACTTGTTTTATGATTTTATTTATTTAATTAATTTAAACCTTTTTTAATTATGTTAAGAGAACTCACACATATGACAAAACATTTATTACATTCACATTTCTTATCATCTTTATGATGATCAACAGTAATGCTTTTACTTAGATCCATCAATCAATTTTCAATATCTCTCATTATAATCTGAATTATACTTGAGAAGATTATTTTATTTCAAAATATTTAATGTAAATTTTATTGGCTGAAATAAAATATTTTAAAAGTCATTTTTAAACATTAATTTGATTTTTATTATTTAAAAATTTACAAAATAAAATCGATAAACTTATTTAAAAGTTTCAATAATAAAAATTACAAATTTGAATATTAAATCTAAATTTAAATAAATTAGTTTTAGATTATAAGAATTAAAATATTGATCATCCATCTGATTAGGAGAGGCACAATCCCAAATCAACATACAACATTTAAACATGCAAACACTACACAAAAACATCCACACACCAAATATTCCTCACAAAATATTTTTCTTTAAATTACTTTATTTAATTTTTTAATTTAATTATTTTAATTAGTTATTTTATTAATTATATATTTTATATATGTACTTTTCTTAAATTTTGGTAAAATGTTCGGTCAATGAACAATTTTCTGCTCCAATACTGAAAGTCAAAGACATTCAAAATTGTTAAAGAAACTGGTCCATGAGTTAAATAAAACTGTAGATATATTAATTAAATCAGTCAACAATTTTATTTATCGATTTTTTCTCTTTTTTACTTGATAAATTAAATAAGATTTAAATTTTAATTATAATAAAAATAATAAACAGTTATATTAATTAGATAAATGCTAAAATTAAAATAATGAGTAGTAACTAAGGTCGTAAATGTCTGCAATACCATAAAAGATTAAAATAAAGTGAAATTAAATTATTTTTTAGTATATTATGATGGAATAAGACATATGTTTTTATATAATTAATTAATGAATTATTATTGTCTTAATTTTGTATTAGAAAATTATAAAAAGAAGAAATAATCAAAATTTATTTATTAATTAGCTTTTTAAATATCATTTAAAATAAAAATAAAAAAAATCATTAATATTTTGTGATTATTTTGTTTTATTTTAAACAATACAATCTTTTACAACTTTGAAAGTAGGAATAGATGGGAATTGATGATAGCACATGTAATAGAAAAATAGTTTGTCTTGGGGCAATTATCGATTAACTCGGTATAATTGACGAGTATGTTTGTTTCCTTTTTATTTTTTCCACGAATTGATACTTTGAACGTCGCGTGTTATTAGTATATTCTGACACACGGAGATCGATAAAAATTGTTGTATTCAGTACCGGTGGATCTTTTCCACTCTGAAAAAATTTGTTTGGAGGAGTGTGACAGAAATACTAGGTAAAAGACCGGAATCAATAGAAGAGATCATCAAGAGAAAGAAGCTGAAATTCTACGGTCATCAAATAAGAAAACAAGCATTAGCAAAGGTTATGATTGAGGGAAGAGTGGAAGGAGAAAGACCAAGAGGAAGACCAAAGAGGCAATGGATGGACGATTTAAAAGAATGGACTGGACTGAGTATAGAATGTCTGAGAAAAGAAGCTACAAATAGAAAGATGTGGCGAAGGCTTGTTTATAATTGGGTGGACCCACGGCCCAACGGCTTAGGTCAAAAGAAGAAGAAGGATCTTTTCGCGACCTCTGATTTTCTTTCTTTACTTTTAAATTCGTCTTTTAAATCATTTTTCGTTATGAATTCAATGATTATGATTTCGTATGTAAATTAGTAATTTTTTATGTCTTGAAAAACTCTTTTTTATTTTTTTTCAGCTATTTATTTATTTTATTAAATTTTACTTATTTAATAAAAATTAATATATTTAATAAAAAAAATCCGTATTTATAAATTCGTTTTTTTCTTTTCAGTTTTTCTTTTATTCTATGGGTTTTGTTTTTTTCATCTGGAACTTTAAAAAACTTTGATTGATTATTCTTTCCATTTACCTAATTTTTAGAAAAATAAAAAATACGATAATATAGTAGAAAGATTATAATTGTTTTTTAACGTGTAAATACAAATGTACTCCAGTGTAAAAAGTGAGTATCATTACAAAAATGATTTCCTGAATTTTATTTACAACAATTTTTCGTGTTTTTTCCTGTAATCTTCTCACAGAGAACATTTCAGAAATTAAATATACACATATCTTTAACCAAGCATTGACAAAAATAAAAAAACTTCCACATAAAATATTTTCCATATATTAACAAGCATAATTAAAAGTATGACGGAATAGGTTTTGCCAAACATGGACGAAAGTGTAAAAGTTTCGTTCGGATGAAAACAATTAAATGTTTTATGATTATTTTTTTGGAGAGATTTAAAAATAGTTATATTTTTTATTTAATGTTATTAAACATAATATTCAACTATTACTTATCATATATATATATATATTTATAACTGACACTAGAAATTCTAAAAGATTACTCAAAAAATTACTCGTACTATATCATTATAAAAGGCAATAAAAATAATATTAAAATTTCAAAAAAGAGGACAATAAGAATTTTTAAATAAATTACTTATTTATTTTAATTAAATATTGTGTTTTTTAAAGGGTAACCATTGAAAATACTGACTATATATTTTGTATTTAACTAAAATGTTAAAAATATGGTGCACCATGTTGTTACTTCTGCAATACACATTATTTTACAATGACCCTCACAATGCTAAATTGAAATGTAGTTCAAATTCTACACTAAAATGTTAATCTTAAATAAATCGTTACATAAATTAAGTAATCGTGAAAGCATAAACAACATATGTTTACCCCTTTCAAACAAATCAAATTTTATATAAAAAACTTTTTGAGAAGGCAATACCCTTTAGCCTAAATAAATAAAGTCGCTGAAAGTTTTAATGTTTTTCATGTTTCTTAGGACGAACGTGTACCAATTCCAACATACTTGCGGAAATTGATTTTTATTATTAAATAGTATTGATTTTCATGCCATTATCAAAAATGATCTGTTTAACCAAAATACTTTGAAGGGGATGAATTCGAAGCACTATTAAAGAAACCCTTACTTCAAGTAGACAAAAATAACTTGACAATAAGTTGAATTTCTCTCAAGAAGAAAAACAAATATTGAAGATAAATAAATATCTAAAGCCAACTTTGGAAATTTTAAAATGGTTTGCAATCTTCTGCTTAGCAGACACTGAGGACGAGTATTTTGAGACTTGCCACAAAAAGCGACTTTTTGTAATAACCTTTGACGCAAAAGATGCTGAAAGTAACCTACAAAATTCAAAGAAAAGACATTTTCCTCCATAAAGCATAATGTAAAGTGATGTAGCACGTACGTATTGGAAAGTTATATCGCATGCTTCATATTCCTTAGATTGTATCTCATGAAGTTACTGTCTCCATCAACGCAAAGCTCTAATTAATACTTGTGGTTCAGAAATCCAAAAACAAGAATTGAAGAATAAATTAGCAAAGAGATGTTCAAAAGTCATTGAATTATTTTAGTAAATCATGGAATATATTTTTTTAAAATAAAATACATGTTTTTTTCAATCAAAATCAAAAAAGCTAAATTATACAATTTGTATATATATATATATAAAATAAGAATAATTGTATGAACAGATTCCTTCTCGGCATAAAAGGTTCATTTGAAATGTTTTGAAACTTCTGGAGGTTGAAAAAAGAAAACATCTTAATGTATATATATAGGCTTGGAAAACATTATATTCAAATAAAATTGATTTTAAAAAAATCATCTATATTTTTATGAAATTCATTTATTCTTTTATTTAAAGCGTTCATTGTAATATTTCGAAATTCTTTTTGAAATATTCTGAAAGAAAAAAAATTCATATTTTCCTAAGTCTTATTGAAAGTTTTTTTAATATTTTTTTACAACATATATCTTTAATACTCCAGAGGCTTCAGATATCAGAAATGTCATTTTTTAAGGATTTTTCTGTGACAATTTTTATTTTGTACTTATTATTAAAGATGTAAGCTGAAGCTATTTTCCTTTTTTTGGCAGCTTTAATGAAATATTTTTTTAAATGAAAATATAAAATAAATAGCTTACCTGTTTAATTTTTCTGTTTCTATAAAACATGAAAATAGAAAAAAATGGTATTTGGAAAATCTTTATTGTAATTAACGAAAAAAACTCGATTATGCGAAAAATAAAATTTGATTTATTTAATACAAATCTATATAATCTTTTGACCATGGGTGTAGCTGTATTTTAAATTAAAAATGATCGACAAATATTTGTAATTAAATTTTATAACTTTATTTATTTAACTTGGCTATAAAAAATAATTTTTATATTTAATTTGATATTTAATATTCTTTTTGATGAAAGAACAAAAGAGTATAGAGACAATTACATAAAATGATCGTTATTTTTTCTTCAATTTAGAAAGACAACAAAAGATAACATTTCCAGTTTTTTTAATAAGGATCAAATGATTTTATGTTAAGGGATTTTATCAAAAATGTAATAAATTTTTAAAGGTAAAATTAAATGTAGATAATTTTCGTTGATTTGTTTTTTTTAAACATTTGAAGATCAATTATAATAAAAAATAAAAAAAAACACTATCTGTTTAAAAGTATAAATTTTTAAATATTTAAAAAAATAAATAATTTTATTATTAAATTTTGAAAATGAAACTTATGAAAATATTAATAATTTATTAAATGAATATCAAAATGAAAGTTTGTTTCAAATAATTTTTAATATTAATATTTAATAATATGATGTCTTATTAAGCCTAAAACTGTTCTATAGATATATTTATATATTATTCAACTTTATTAAAACAAAAATTTAAACATGTTTAACTAATAATTATTACCAAATATTATAATTATATCTTAGTTTAATTTGTAAAAAGAGGATTTACGTTTGAAAAAACGAATTTATCATATCAAAAAACTAAAGTCAGGAAATTATGGCTAAAATATTTTAAATGTTTCTTTATATGATATTAATTGTCTAGCATACGAGTGATTTGGAGGTCCTTAAACAATAATATTGTACCTGTGCTGTTATGTTTAGTTATGACTTTTTTAGTTAGTATAAATGTAAAAGATCAATCATATCTCTGGATCATTGTGTTTAAGTCTATAAAGTTTCCTTCGTATACCAAACTTCATTATTGAACAGTCAGATACAGAAAAAACAAATTATCAACATAATAATAAATTGCTTACTTGATATAATAATATTGGCAATCAATAAAAAACTAAAAAATTGAATTAAAAAAATTCCAGACTGATAAAGGAAAGATATCTTCATCCTGGATTAATGTCTTTGATTCATCTAATATCCATTATCGGTGATTTTCGAGAGCTTCATTCGTCCATAATTGGCAAATACGAATTAAAAAAGGGAATTATAATTGCAATATACATACTCATATTTCAATATTCTATAATAAGTTTTTTAATAAAGAAGTTTTATCCAAAAATATAGAAGTCTTATAAACAGAAAAAACCTTTTTGGCACAAATTCTAATACTTTCTTTTAATTAATTTACAATTGCAATAGATTTTGTCCAAACTCTTCAAAACATTAATTGTTTTTTTCAAAGGATTAGAAATCGTTTTGTTTTGCACAAACTATCAAATTATTTTTTATTTGTTTCATCTCCGTTAATTTGAAGTTTTATTGGTTATACAATGGAAGATCAAAATATGAAGCAATTAATTAAAAAAATCATTTAAGAAAAATTGTATATAAAAATCGTGATAAAAAACATTTACTTTAATAATTATTGTGAAAATTTTTGTAAAAAATTACCATCGGCAAAATATTTGTTTAAATATATCAATTAAATTTAATTTGTAAACAAAAATATTTTGAAATAAAAGATTTGAAAGTAAACAGAGCTCGTTTCTGAAATTGACTGAGATTTTCTGAAATTTTCTAAAAGATATGTCTAATATTAATGATCAAAATTTCTATTATGGTAGCAGAGCGTGGTTACATACCAAAAATGAATTAAAAATAATAATAAAAATTAATGAAAAGGTGAATTCGAATTTGAAAGTGACCAAAGTGATCGATCTTGATTAATTGTACGAGCGGAAATCGCGGTGTTGTTCGGAGGAAGCGTGTATCTTAACGTCGATCGGATATGTTGATTTATCGTCTTCCTATTTCGGAAAGCAGAAATTTATCATTGAAATTAAAGAAATCAACTCAGAAAAAAATAAAATTCAAAAATCAATCGATTATTACACAAGTCAAATCGTTTTTCAGATCTCGTTATCCATTAATAACACGAAATTATCATTACTTGTCATTTTGAAAACGAAAAAATACGAATTTGGTGTGAAAAGAATTGATTCTGTGTTGGCGGATCTGATTGGTCGGAGAGTTCGCGATGTCGGCGGCGCATTGGATGGTGATGTTTGTGCGGCGAGTCAGCTATACAGTTTCTGTGAGACGAGGAACACATTCATTTTGGATAGTTCGGCATTGGAGAATTTGAGTCTGGTTTTGATGAGACCGATCGATTACGAGATCAAGAAGGTGTACGAGGCATTCCTGTTCGCATGTGACGACAATAAAGACTGCTTGATCCACTCGCTGATAATCATCAAGGTTGATGATCAAAACGATAACGATCCGTGGATTTTAGTCCCGAAATACGAGAAAACGATTCTCGAGAGTCATCCCGACAATAATGTCGTCATGTGAGTCTTTGCGGTGGACACCGACGGATCGAGATATAACAAAACGAAATGCGAATTGGCACGAGGAACCAATCAGCAAATTTCCATGTTCATTAAAATCGATCCAGACAATGGAGATATTATTTTGAATAAGAAATTGTCGGCAAAAATTACCGGGAAATTTTCTTTTAAAGTATCGGCAGTTGACGCGAATAAATCGACAGCAAGTGATGTGTCGAGTGACACCGTCATTAACGTGGTCGATATCAACGACAATAAACCGAAGATTGAGATTATTAAGTCGAATCGGACGTCGGACAACGGGTCTGGGTCAATGATTAGGATACGAGAAAACGAGCCGAGACAAAAGTTGGTGGAGATTAAAGTGACCGATGAGGATTTGAGTGATAACGACAAGGTGAATTGTGAATTGAAAGAATCATTGGTGTTGGAATTGAAGTTGATTGGCAGTAAAGATCTTGATTTGCCGGAAGATGAGGATGAAAAGTATAGGTTTGAAGGAAAAGAAACAGAATTGCAGATATTCATAAAAACGCTTTCTGGCAAAACAATTGCCTTGGATGTGAAGAATCAAGAAACAATAAAACACATCAGAGCGAAAATTGAAGACAAGGAGGGAACTCCAAGTACCCTGCAAAAATTATGGTTCACTGGGAAAGTTTTAGGAGATGAAATGTCAATAAAGGAGAGCAATATAATTAAGAATGCTACAATTCATCTTCTGCTTGGTCTGAAAGGAGGCATGGAAATGGATGAAGATGAATTAGACTAGCTGAATTAGAATAGCTTGACACCCCTCGGGTGGACCTGCGTTGGTAATGTTTCGAAAGAGAGAAGTCATAAAAGGAGCAACTTTATGATGTGCTTCTTTACTGGAGAGAGACAACATAAGTCGCAGGAATCAAGCAAGGCAAGTCGGTTCGGGGCACATAATCGTGAATGACCGTTCAGAAAAGACCGAGTCAATCGAGAAGACTATAATCGAGTCAAATATTTCAAGGGTCAATCAGGTGTTAGCTTTAATCGATTTTCAAATGCTCCTCCGTACAGTAATAAAAATGGTTTTAAAAACAACAAAATGGATTACTTGGATGAAAATTGTAAAAATCGAGAATACAGAAGACGAGATTGTTTTATGGAAGAAAGATGATTGCGTAGAGGTCGAGGTAATTACCGACGACCAAGGGACTATGATCAAGGCAAAAGTGCTAACGAAGGATTTTTTAAAAATACGCCATTTGACAACTGTGAAATGCCTATTACTGAAAAAGAGCCAGATTCATACAAAGATTATGACGAGGCATCAGTCAACAATGAAGTAAATTATGAACCGAATGTTGTGGAAAATGAAACGATCGGTGACGCTTGAATGACCAAATCGAGTTGGAGAGAAATTGAAAACTTTACTGTGAAAATAAAAACCACTGATATTAAAGCACTTGGGGACTGGAAAGCTCGCCATGGGAAAGATCGGCTAATAAATCAGTATAGTAAAGAAATTTTAAAAGCAAATGATGGTCCAGATGTTTTCAGTGCAACAGATGAATACAGAAAAGAAAGATCTACTAAAGAACAAACTGATGAGCATGATGCTCATAAAAATCAATGCTGTCATCAAACGCAATCGCTTAGAATGTTAGTTCGTTATAGACAAATGTCAGGGCGAGGAGAATGTGAGTGCTCTTGGCGAGAAAAGTGTGAGTGTTCGTGGCGAGTTGAGTGCAAGTGATTGTCACAAGGATGGTATGGGCGGATGCGGCGAGGAGAACACTGTCCAGACGAGCGAGGAGACGGCGAACATTGAGGGTCAACAGAGTCCAGGACAATTATGATGATTAATTTCTTCATGCGGAGGAGAGATGGAAGATCCAAATATGAAGCAATTAATTAAAAAAACATTTAAGAAGAATTGTATATAAAAAATCGTGATAAAAAACATTTACTTTAATAATTATTGTGAACATTTTTGTAAAGAATTACCATCGGCAAAGAATTTGTTTAAATAAATTTTAAATTTAATTTAATTTTAATAATTAAATTTAATTTGTAAACAAAAATATTTTGAAATAAAAGATTTGAAAGTAAACAGAGCTCGTTGCTGAAATTGGCTGAGATTTTCTTTATTTATTATCTTTATTTATTAAACTTATAAAGGATTTATTGGACTTTGACGAAGTAATGGTAAACTCTTACACTTTCACATCAAAACTTAATAAATTTTAATGTTTTTTTAGTTAATTTGTTTTTTGTTTTGTCTTTTACAGAAATTTAAACAAAATTGTTCATAAAATTAGAGGTCAAATTGTTGGAGATATAATAATCTTAAATACTCTGATTATTTCCAAACAAAATGTTTATAGTGAAGTTTTAAGAGTTTGTGAGAATGTTTTACAGAGTCCAAAAACATTAAATCAGTATCATGATCAAGATTTAGACAGATTTAGTCTATTCTCAAAAAGTGTAATTTATTAAAATTATCTTTGGCAATAATACTTATTTTAATGAGTTGAATTATATTTGTCAAATTGTTGATTCAGTCTTTTCTCCTAGTTTCTCCTAGTTTTCTCCTAGTCTTTCCTACTCTAATTTCAAATAATAATAATAAATGTCCATTGACACAAGAAACTTTTTCAGCAGTCTATATTGGGTTGTTTAAGTTCCATTAGAATTCCAACGCGAATTACTGTGAGTATAGACTTTATTTTCCAGCGCCAGACAGCCGCAATCGCAATACTGCACCCACTCTACAATCACATTATCTAAATCTCGGATACCTAAATCTACTAGATGTTCCAACATGTGAATTTCATTACGAACAGTCTAAGAAGTTATTCAATTACTGTGTCATTCATTTCCCGTTTCAGTTTTTATAATTTAATGATCAGATTATTCAATTTACCACAGTTGAAGGTTTTTGTACCTTCTTGGTGTTTAGGGTTTATATCAATATGGTTATCATCACAGAGTCACATTTATGCAAAGATCACGGCAAATAGGGAAAAATGAGTTCCGTAAAGGGCATTTACTTGATATGTTATTTCACACATAATTTCACGCATATATTTTATTAATTAATAATAAATTTTATTTTTCTTTATAATTCATTTCTTGATTTATTTCTGGGACACCCTTCATGAATCTCTTAGAGTCCCTGGAGTTAAAAAACTTTCTGTTTAGAATATCCTTTTAATATCATTGTAAAATAAACAAATAATTAACAAGAAAACTTCAAATTACATCCCGTAACATATTATAATTATTTTTTACTCTTTATACAGAAACTCATTATTATTTTATTAATGAGAATTAATAATTAAGTCACAGAATATCAGAATAGTATTTATATGAAAAAGTAATTCAACCAAATGCATTATACATCAACAGAAGTTTACATAAAATTTATCACTTTTACATATTCACTAACTCAAAAACAAAAACATGACAAAAATAAATATTTATTTTAAATATTCTTAATTAAAAATATCTATTTTAATATATTTTTCAAACAAAAATCATTCATTCATCATTTGTTTTACACAAAAATAATTAACATTTTATATTATTTATTTTACATTTATTATTTTTAATAATTTTAATATTTAAAACTCGTGAATAAAATTATTTACTTGTGTTTCATAGTAACTAAATTACAAATTAATTAAAATTTATACCAATTAATTATAATAAAACATAAAACGTGAGTGAATAGCAGAAAGATCGGAAGATGGTAAATAGGGTAAAAATTTTATATCTAATATTTTTTAATTTTTAAATACAAAAATAGATTTAAATTAAAATAAAGTTTGCTAATAATCTAATGTTTTATGTATGAATAATCACAAAAAATATAAGTTGATTAAGTTTTACTAAAAGAATGATGAGAATTAGAAAATTTTACTGAAATATTTTTTATTTTTTGTTGGAGTCAGATATGTACAAAGGCTTCTTTTTTTATTTTATATTTCCTTCCTTCAAATAGAAGTTATATCGAAGGAAGAAATAAATAAAGTAATATTTGTAATAATCACATTTATTACTCATCCCAACTAAAAATCTTTTAATCCTACCCGCAATGTTTTAACTGTTTTTTTGTTATATTTTTATAGTGATTCCATGTATATTATTCATATTCGTGTTTTTCTAACTCGCAGTATATTTAATTGGAATAAATTACAGAAATTATTTGTTTACTTTATTTTAGATTACACGCATAAGGTTTTTGGGTAATTAAGATTATTTTGTTGTTTTCTAATATTCTAACTGCCGGGGCTTCGTTATGAAGACAATGTGCAACCAGACTCGATGCGTTCCGTGTCATCTGTGGAGAATACATTATCAGTTAGAATAAGAATTTTGTTACTGACTTTTGCACAAAAAGGAAATATTTTTTTATAAATGATGGACTACGATTCATTAACCTCTTGAAAGAACAACATTTTGAAGAATCTACAGGTTTGGATGAGGAATCTACTCAATTCTTCTTCAACATAGTTGCTGACTATTTCTTATGAAATCTGAAGACAACTTACTACATGGAACTTATATAAATTATGTAACGACATTTTCTGATTATAAAATTATATTATCCTGACGCTTAGTTAGAATGATTTTTCAATAAAGTTTGTGGTGAAACAAAATGAGTGATTTTACCTGAAAATGAGAACAATGAAAAAACGGTACCGTAAGTGATATAAGACTATTGTTAAAACATTTATTGTATGATTATTTTACATCGCATGTTACTTGCTACATATCTAAATTGAATGCATATTGTATTAAATGGCCTGTATCATGTCTCTTTAATTTGATCAGATAATGTAAACCTGGTGTAATTCTTGAATCCTTCATTTTAAATACGTCCAAGGATGATCGAATATCATAAGTGTCATAAAAGTGTTTTCCAGAATTTTTATAAATTAATATTTCTTGAAATATTTTTTTATTCCACCCAATTAACGAAGACTGGACGGTGTTAACGGAAGCGCGCAAGAATTATTTTATAAGGTAAAGATGCACGAAGAAAATTCTATAATAAACATTGGCTATTTAAATTATATTAAATTTAATAAATTAAATTACTAAAATTCTATTAAAATTTCAAATTATAAAACATTGAATTATTATTTAAACATAAATTCTCAATAGATTGCGATAAATAATAAATATCAACCCCATCTGGGTAAGAGAATCACCAATCTAAACAGCATACAAACAACAAACTCACAAAATTCAAACTTTTTCATTACACAAAAAC
Source organism: Girardia tigrina (assembly GCA_001938485.1). NCBI lineage: Eukaryota > Metazoa > Platyhelminthes > Tricladida > Dugesiidae > Girardia > Girardia tigrina. The sequence continues at coordinate 52,657 of MQRK01250234.1, forward strand.
TCTCTTTAATTGGTTAGCCGATCAGAATGAGTTAAACATTTTAGCGAATTGGATTTTTTACACAAATACTTGGCCTCGACACACGAACTAAATCCAATTTACTCATATTTAATTAACTTCCTATAATTTATTCTCTTCTTATTTAACAAAAAAATGAATTCCATTGTTCGTTTCACGAAGAAAGATAAAATTCTATTGATAATTTATAAAAGTATATATGTTTGTCGTTGTAACGAACCAAAGGTCGACAAAATAAAAATTACTATAGCGGATTGATGAATCAATCACAAATTTAGAAATTCGATAATCTAAAAATGAAACCATAATTTTATGAAACATTTTGTCTTATCACCGATATCATTCAACGAATTATTCAGTGAATCCATCGTTTTTTCGCAAATAAACTACTCAATCAGAATTCATATAATCGAATTAAAGAAACGATTCTTTTGTTTTTTTCAAATTATAGCGTGACTGATAAAAAAACAAACAAACAAACTTTTTAGACAAATATATTATTTATATCAGCAAGCTAAACAAAAATCAGTGATTGTCATTCAGATTTGTGGAATGTAGATTGTCTTCTAACTGGAGAAGATGGAATTACAATATAATAAATTCCAATCAATTTACATCCATAAATACCATAACATTTGATTACTTTTTGGAATTTATATATTTTGCATAAAAATTTATAAAATAAAGAAATAAAAACAGAGAATATCAAAACAATTTTTTTGAATCTCAATAATTTATCATTCAGAGAAAGTTATTATTTTATTTTCTTTGGTAAATGATTGGCACATGTTGAAATTAAATATTTAAATGCTTTTGCATTCATTGATTTTTATTTTCTGTCATAATTTGTTAATTTTAAGAAGCATTTTTAATAAGTCTACAAGCGAAAAATAACCAATAATAGCAATAAAAGGAAAAAAAAATATTAAAATCCCAATAAAATACAAAAAGCATGACTATTCAAATAGTATAACCTTTTTAGTAAGTTCAAACTAATCTTACTGATTCTCACCATGGATAGATGTTCTGGTACTTCACAAAAGGGTTTTAGATAATTCAGGTATTGTCTTTTTTGCTAAAGAAATGCTGTTGGACTTCATTTTTAGTATGACTAAAACTAAAAAATTTTTAGTCATACTATACAAGGTTTTTAGTTGAAATGCGACATTATAAAAATTTTCCTATAATTAAAATAAGCCATTTTCAAAAGATTTAGATAAAATTTGTATGTTTATACAAAAATGGTTAAAGTATAAGTTTTAAACATACCAAGTTTATGTAAATCTATTGAAAATGGCATATTTTAATTAAAGGAAAAGTTTTATAATTTTTATAATGTCGCATTTCAACTGAAAAACCCTGTAAATAGTATGACTAAAATTTTTTTAGTTTTAGTCATACTGCTTGATGTTTTCAAAAAGAATTTAAATAAAAATAACAAAATAAAATTGTTAAAATTTATTACTTCATTCATCAACAATATCAAAAATGTCAAGTTCATGTAACGTGTCACTCGATTCATACTCTTCATCAACAAATTCTGATGACATAAATTTCTCACAAAATCTTTCACCGTTAACGTCATATTTCGAAATGTGCCAGTCTTTATAATTACTTGATATTCCAGCCGAGATAATTGAATTACTAATGCTTGAAATTGAAATATTGTTCCAAGCATCACATACCTACCAATTAATAATGTTTCTGTTTGAGGATTTTCAATTACCATTTTTTGTATATTCAACTTATGTAGAATGCTTCCACTCATAAATCAATAAAAAGATTTTGTCTTTAAATTCTCGGAAAAACCAATATCTCCGGCTTGTAAATAGGGAGTCAATCAACCCGGAATTACATTCATTTCAATATTTCTTTTTCTACATTGTTCTTTAACTTGATTGGACATGTGAGCGCGACACAAGTCCAATATTATCGCGTTTTTGGATTCTGTATCAAAAATGCGGAAACATCAAATTTATCTAAGATATTATCAGACCTTGAGATACACATTAAATGAATTAAATTTAAAAATTATATATCGATCTCATAAAATTCAAAATATGTTCAGTAATAAATCTATTACACATTTAACACTGTATTTTGATATTGTTTATGAATATAAATGTAATGGGTGCGATGTCACATACATTGGAGAGACTGCCAATCATCTCTGTAAAGGAATTCAAGAACATGGTCGAAAAGAGAGTAAGAGTAATATTGAAGAACATAGGAAAAAATGTAAATGTGATGTTAATATTGATAATTTCAAAATTCTGTGTAATCATTTTGATAGTTGTTGGGAGAGATTGTCGTTTGAAGCATTGTTAATTAGGTCACGTTGCCCTAAAATCAATGTTCAATCGGCAGTCTCAACCAGCTTATTCAGAATTTTTGATTAACATGATATCATGTAATCGATTACATAATCACCATTTTTGTATTTATATACAGGTGAATCAATTACTAATCAGTGACCTGAAGATGACGGTAGATCTGACGAAATATATTTTCTATATATATTTTTTTTTAATGGATGAGTATTGTTTTTAATAGAAAATTATCATCCATATTTCATTTTATCATTAATTTTAAAAATATGAACTTATCAAATTATTATTTTAATTATGCTCGAATTGTCAATCACTGTAAATATAAAAAAAAATACCAATTTCACTTGGGTGGGAGAATCACCATTCTAATTTCGACATACTCAAATCAACATGCAGGATCAATACATTCCCACATTCTAACAATTTAAAATATTTCTCACAATAATTAATAAAAAAATAAAAGTATAATATCATAAAATATCATATAGAAAAGTAAACACTGGTTCAACTGATAAATCTAAAATATTTTGTACAAAAAGTAACAAAATTTTCATTTTAAAGAACTGATATTTTACGATATCGTTTTATTATATGTAATATACAAAATCTTTTCACTATTAAAAAAAACAATTATGAACACTCAGGAAATGTTATTTTGAACATAAAAAATGTTTGGTTGAAGCATATGATTTTTCTTTAACTAAATCAATTTCTATTATCAATCAAATAAAACTGAACAAAAGTTTTTAAAACAGGAAATAAATTAAATTTTATGAAAATCTTTAACTGAGGTAGGTAAATAATTAAAAAAATATATTTTATTTTAATATTAAAAATTAATTTGGTTCTTTTATAACAAAAAAAAACACTAGAGAAAAAAACGTTTTGATTTTTATTTATTTTTTTATAATATTTATTATTGTTATTTTTTGTGGATTCCTTTTAATTATTTTGATATGAAAATTTATTTAAATTAAAATGAAGTTTTATTTTATTAATTTGATGAATATTTTATTATCATTTGATTGACACAAGCCAGATCAGAAAATTGTTGCAATGCATTGGATTTCGAGAAGCAACATTTTATAGATAATTAATCCTTAAATATTCTATTTGTTTTGGGTTTAATGAAATATAAAATGAAGGAAAATAGATTTGAATTAATATTTCATTTTTTGATGAATATATTTAAATAAAATTTTTTTCTATGATTTTTATTCGTTATGTATTTACTTTTACTAATAAAAACCTTTATTTTTTTTAAATTCAAAATGATTATTTAAATTTTCATTCAAACATTTTTGGTTACTTTTATTATTAGTTTTTAATTATGACTTCTCTAAATGGATTATGTAGTTTTTAAATCATACTAAAAACAATATTTTCAACCAATAAATAAAAAAATAATTAACATTAATTAAAGTAATAGGTTTCAGATTCAAAGTGCAATTTGTAACATATTTACTGATATATGTTTCAATCAAGATGGGAATTGTTAGTAAAAACAAAACAGTGAAACCTCGTTAACTCGATTTGGAAGGGCCCTGTTAGGAAGAATATTAGTATTATTAAATTATTATTCAAAATTATAATCATTCAAATAAATATTAATTTATATAAAATTATTTAAATGTGGTTCCAATTATTTCATCATTAATTCT
>MQRK01250234.1:98353-121714 GCA_001938485.1 Girardia tigrina
ATCATTTTTAATTTTAAAATATTGAATAAGCATATTAACATAAAAATATTTTACCCTTTAAATTAAAAAAAAATAATAAACTATTCAGGCGAGATAAAAATTTAAATTAACCCCTCATAAAGTTTTTTTCAAAGACTACATTTTTGTTCCAAATAAAGATTTCTAGTCTCAAGTTAATTTTACTATATATTTTATATAAAAAACTCTATATCTTTTAATGGATGCCTTGGGACAGAAAAACATTGTATCTTCTAGATGAGTACAAGAATTCAAAACAAAAGTTTGCAGAATCGATACAAACAAGAAATGACATATACTTGCTATAAACTTTCGTGGGAAACATTTTAATGAAGTTATGGAACATGGAAAACTATCAATGCTCTCGGATATATTGAATTCTTAGATAACATGATGTAAATTCAGAATGCCGATGTTTATCAAAACCTTGTTCTTTATAATATTGAGCCTTTAGTATTTTTTTATCAATTTTTGTATCAAAGAAATGTCAAATTTTCGTACAAAGTAAAGCTTAACATCATCCCATTTCCAGTAAGACATAAAAACCACCAAGTATATTTTAAATTAAAATTCTTTTGTAGCTTCGTTTGTGAGTAAGCCTTTTACTTATTTCATAATTATATTTTATTAAAAGTAAAAAAATATATTCGTAAATCAATTACAAAACAAGTGGATATAAAATTGTCAAATAAAAATTTTCAATCAACATAAAATTAAATGACAATTTGAACATATTATTTTATTAAATGGGAAATTTTTCCAACATTTTTATTGATTATTTAAAGACATTTTGTCTGCAATTTCATTTATAAAATTTCTCATCATTGATTTTTTTAAATAGATAAAACAAATTATTTTTTTAATTAATTTAAAAATTGTTTTAATTTTCAGACAGTCTCTTGATTTGCGAATGTGCTTGTAAAATTTAAAATCTATCTTTATTAATTATTAAATTAATTTGATAAATAATTTGTACTCGAATGATTGATTAAATTTAATTTTTTTCAAAATCGTTTCTTTTTTTCCTTGGTTAAAGGAAATATGTTTTAGTTTTTTAAAATTTTTTCGTTATTTATTTATTTTTATTTTTTAAGATTGAACATAACTTTGACATTAAATAGAATAATTAACACAATATTTAGAAAATAGAATTAAAATGATAGAAAAATTGATTTTAATTTATTCAATTAAATATTTTTTTAATTTTTATTAAATATATATTTAAATAAATACAACACTCAAGTGTTTCGAAAATATACTAATACTGTATTATACAGTAGTCCCAAAAGCTTTTGCGATCTTTAGTAAAATAGAAATATGGTACAAGGACTATTGAATGGAACTTAGCATTGACGTTGGTCATATGGTTGAGGGAAAATTCTGAATGTTGTAAGTTTGTTGATTGTATGCTGTTTTCGTTGGTGACTCTCTTACTCAAATGGGATTGATATGTTATTGATTGATTATTTAAATATAATGAGATTAATGTTTAAATACTAATTAATTAAAAGTTTTCTAATTAAAAATTTTAATAATATTTTAGAAAACGATTTAACTTATTGAATTTAATATAATAAAAAATTAATTTTTATTTTAAAATTTACTTATTGCATTTTTGTACCATTGAATTTCGGTAAATTAAAAGTTAATATTAATAGAAACTCATTCATTAATTAAAAGTTTGAAAAAAGATACAAAAACATATTGATCAAGAACGATACTTCCCGCAGAAGGGCCAACTGTAAATGATTTTGTAAGAGTTGTAAATAAATGTGTTCACGCAAATTGTAATGTTGATAATTATATGAAAATGCAAAGGAGTCGATAGAAGATTTGAAAAATAAATTAGACAAGAATTGGTATAATAGATGTTAGTTTTTAATAAGAATTGCACAATAACTTCGATTCCCAAAAATATATTTACTAATTAAAACAAATACATAAAAAATGCGAGAATTAATGATGAAATAATTGAAACCACATTTAAATAATTTTATATAAATTAATATTTATTTGAATGATTATAATTTTGAATAATAATTTAATAATACTAATATTCTTCCTAACAATAGAAATTATGCAAATAAGTTAATTAAAGATACTCTTGATTCTATTTATCTAAAATCACAAAGTCAAACTAATAACTCTAAGAATAATATACAAAAAATAATGACAATTTAGTAAATATTATCTTAAAAATACTATTTTATGAGGGAGGAAATAATTTCAAAAAATCATAAATAAAATGTTTTTAGGAAATTTTAAATTGAGAGTAATCCTTACCACTAATAAAGTATTCACTTTCTTTTCAAATAAATCTAAAACTCCTTTAAGTGTGCAAGCAAACCTAGTGTGAAGCCTTGCACATTGAAGAGCAGAAATCCCTGAGTGCAAGGCCAGAATGGACGTGCATCCACGTGGTATCCCTGGGAAACTAGAGTTCTCTTCTCTAGGTTAAGGTGTCCTAAGTTGAGCCATTTGCTGTTTGAAAGGTCGACAGCCTATTTATCGATATTGGACTAGCAAACAAATATTTTGAAGGCCCAGCTTCAAAACCTGAGTATCAGGCTATATGGAGTAGTGACCCAGCAGTCGCGTGGTCGATTGCATCGCAATGATCCAAGATTTTTAATCTTGGTGAGGGGTGTTGTGAAGCCGGTTCGCCGGTGGAGCTTAGGAATGTCAATCCTCGCATAGGTGGAGTGCCTTTTGAACCCATAAGCACCTCAGACCTCCTAAAAAGCCTCAGGCTTAATATCATTATAGGATGAGAGGATCACATTGGAGATACCAGCCGTCATCACCGAACTAGAATCGCTGAAGAAACTCAATCGAGTAAAAACATCTCCATTCTTAATCATAAATTAAATTGCAAAGATCGAAAAAATGTCGAATATAATAAATGATTTTAATTTTTGTGTAAAACTTTTGATAATTTTGATGTGAGAATAATTACGGAAGCATTTTAAATTATGTCTAAATGTTCAAAGTGATTTAACTAATCTTACTAAAGTATTTTATGTTTTTTCCTTTTTTTGTAATTTTAATAATTTGAAATAATAAAAAAGCCTGAATATTTATTGATGTTGCAAAATAATCTATTGTTATATAGAGGATACTTATTTTCAATTTTCAATTAGTCAACTGACCATTCCAAAACTGGAAAAAATGTTTTGAAAAATAAATATTTAGGTAAATGTTGTTGTTATGTGTTATATATATATATATAACATTTAGATTTAATGACAATTTATTTATAAAGAAAATAAAGAAAAAACGCCATTTTAAAAGTTTTTTTATTTTGAAAAACAAGTTTCGCCATTACGGCATCATCAGTTTGGAAGGACATTTCCATTTCCATTTGTATGGTACATTGACTATTACGCAATCAGTCTTTTTTTAATTAATCTTAAAAGATTTTAATATGATTGGATAATGCACTCTGAACATTTAAGCATGGTTTTAAATGCTTTATAAACTCATATAACTCACATTTTAAAGACCCGCGTTAACCATTTTTTCATTCTTTTTATTAACTTACTTTATATATATATATATATATATATATATATATATGTCTTAATAAGAAATTTAAAAAATAATGGCAAATTTTTATTAAAATCAAGGACGCCATCAACAACCTTTATAGGTTTGTTATTTAGGTGTTGGTCTCTATTATCAACATATGAACTAATAGAATTATTGTAGAAAAATGGATATTCGAAATCTTTTTTAGAGAAACTAACTGATGTGACCATAGATAAATTAATGAATAAAGAACATGAGGGTAAAGACGAATTAAAACCCGATAAATTATCTAATGAAAATTCTTATATTGGATATACGCTAATCGTTGCTTATTCAGAAAGTTACAAAAATTTCAATCGACTTTTTTAAAATCAATTGATAGTACAAATTTTAATTTAAAAATCATTTCTAAATCTTACAAAATTCAAAGTATGTTCAAAAATAAATCTCGTACTCCTTTGAGTTTATTTTCCAATCTGGTTTATGAATTTTTGAGTAATGGATACAACGCTACATATATTGGAGAGACTTCTCGTCATCTCTGTAAACGGATTCAGGAACACGGATGATTTGGTAATGAGAGTAATATTGCTGGACATATGAAGGGTTGTAAATCGGAGATGAAAACAACTAATTATAAAATATTGTACAGTAATTTTAAAAATTATTGGGAAAGAGTTACTCGATGAACATAAATGATTATGTAAAAGGTTGATCGAAAAAGACTTTTTAAGATCCAAGAATTAGAAAAAAACGGAAAATTCAGAGTTCCCGAACATTATTAATTGCAAGATATCTATTTATAAATTATAAGTAGTTTATATTAATTTTATTGTGTTTTTTAAATTAAAATTTTTCAAATCTTAAATTTTTAAAATTTTCAAAACTTTGTTGGCAAAGTAGACTTCTGTCTGCGAAAAGAATGTATATAAAAATTAAATTTTTTGATTCAATTTAACTTAACCAATTTAATTCAATTTAACTGGTTTGGTTTTGAACGCAATATATGTTTGTTTATTCTTTGGATGTCTAGTTTTCGTCAAAAGCGTATTTTTCTTTATTTTCCATTCCACCATTTTGATGTTTTGAATTATTAATATCAATATACATCAATCAATGAAGTTCTCAATTACAACCATCTTTTTCACAAAAACTCTGTTTAAGATCATTTTTAGATATTTTCTTTTCTCAAACAGTGAAAGCATAATATTTTTTTCTACAGTGATTCTCTCTTTTTGCTCATATTAAAAATAGTTTGAATCTTTCTACTGAGTGATGTTGTTTGAATAGAAAAAAATTATTTTTAAGGGCTATTTTTGAAATCTTTGATTTTCAGATAAATTGAATCAGATAGAAAAAGATATTTGTGTTTATTTCCCACTTCAGAAAGTATATAAGTTGATTTAAAGGTCTTTATAGTTTTAGATTCGCTGTCCATAGCTATCAAGAATTTTATGTCAAGACTGCAAATTCCAGAAATCATGATTTCTAACATTGGAACAAGTGTGGGGGGATACACCAAAAGTACTGAAGAAGTTGTTGTCCATACGTATTCCCTGATCAAGAAATGTCCTTGGCAGCTTCGGTAACTTTTTAACCTCGATAAAAAGTAAAGAAGAGCAGGTGTTGAAAATGTTGATTTTATCCTCCTGGGTATTCAATTTCTAAGCCTATAGACATATAAGTCACCAGAATTTTAACTCTATGTGATGACGAATAACATCACCACAGTTTCTATTACCTATCTGTTTCAATTTTTGAATAATTTTTCCAACATAATTTTAACGGAATTTTATTTTCGTCCAAACGAACAATGCCCTAATGGACAAAACTCAATCAACGATTCTTAATTATCGAAGCATCAACATTTATTCGGAATTTTTAGTGAACAACAAATAACTAAATTAAAACTATTTCAAACTTTGTTATTCGACCTTATTACTAACGAAGATTCTAATCTTATCGTGTAATTGCATTACTTAACCTTTTTTCTACTCAACTCTGTGGATTATGAGGTGCCTTTTTTGACGTCTTGCTTTTACCTTTCTGTTTATTAATACATTATTTTGTTAAAGAACTTTTCAATTAATTTTTTGTATTTGCATTTTTTTGAGTTGATTAATTAATTTACACTAATTAATTTAATTATTGTTTTGTTCACTTAAAAAAGAAACGATTTATCGAACAAGAATACTATTAACAACAAATGTAATATGGGCATAGCACAGAGCCACATCTAAGACTCTGTTATCACCGGTCAGCCTCTAGGGTAACTTTAGACTGCACCAAACAATAACAAATAAATTTCTTTAAAATATAATAATAAGTTCAAATTTTATTCAGTCCTAAAAATTAAAAAAAATATAATTTTTAGTTTAATAAAAAATAAAGTGTTCTACAAATATATTGTTAAAACATCGTTTATAATCAATTAAAATATAATGAATACTTTACGATAAAATATAATTCAAATTTCAATTAATGATGCTATTTAATAATTTAAACAGGAAATATTTATTAATTACTTTACGCTTAATATAAATGATCATTTAAATCGATCAGGATGTTTTCCATTAATTTTTGAAATAATTACATAGGAAAAGTAATTTTATGAGAATTTCAATTATTTTTCATTTATTGAAAACATCAAAGTTAAATATAACATTTTTGAATTAATCAAAAAATATAAATCCTAAAAAATAATAAAATTATTTTTTTGAAAATGTCAATTAAACAAATTTATATTGTCTGTTTTATTATGTCTAATAAATTTACTTTTCTAAAAAATACTTATTAAAATAAATTAAAGAAATATAAACAAATAAATTTCAATGACCAAGAAAGGAAATTTAATTATTTTTTTTGATAATATTTATTTAATTTAACATGGATTTTGAAAATGTGTCTACAACAATTTATTTTAATATTTTTTGACTAATTTTTTTAATTATTCAAAAGTTATAATTAAATTTTTTATCTGTTTTTACTTATGTTTTCAGTTTTTCTAAAGATATTTTTAATTTTTAATATTTATAGAAAACCGTAAAGACAGTTTGGGTAATTTAGAAGTTGAATGTTTCCTAACAACATCGTTAATATAAAAAATTAATGAGAAATATTATAAATAGAATATAAAATCCTTTTTATTTTGCTAATCTATTGTTCTTAATGACAACATTTAGACATAGAAAATTTTGTTCCATAAATGGTACAATTATTGCATATTATTATTAATATAATTATTATTAAAATTATTATTATCATTATTATTACTGTTATTATTAACATTATTATTATTATTTGTTTCGCAGACTGTGTATTTCTTAAATCGGAAAAAGAAAATATCTTTTCCCAACCGTTTACCGAAATGCCTGTGGTCATCATTGTCAAATAGAATTATTTAGTTTTCAGACAACTCAACACTGTCAATTTTGAGAACATTTTTCTCGTCGATTTTTTTAATTCATTTTTATGTATTTTAGCGATTTTATCGACAGTTTTGTTTTTTTATCTAATGGACACCATATCTAAGAACGACATTGAAGACGAAGGAAAATAATTTTCGATGGGTATGGAAGACTTTCATAAGTGTTGATGAACTCAAGTTCTTCAATGTATTGGGTTGGCCAAAAAGTCATTGCGTTTTTTACTAAAATATTTATTATCAAAAAATGACATGGATCCACAAATATTTTTACACGATATACTGACCATTATTTTCAATCACTTTCTTCCACCTTTCCAGTAGCTTCATTATTCCTGATTCATAAAAACCTTGGCCTTTGTCAGCAAAAAAAATCGATTTGATGTCATCATCACTGGTGAATGTTTTTTTCTGTTTAAAAAATTCTGCAGTGATCTAAATAAGTGAAAATCCGATGAGGCCAAGTCTGGAGAATGCGGTGGGTGCGGCAAAACCTCCCAACCCAGTGATAAGAGTTTCTGGCGAGTGGTCAAACTTGTATGCGGTCTTGCGTTATCATGCTGAATTACAACTCATTTTCGATTTGCAAATTCAGGACGTTCCTGTTGAATTGAATGAGCCAATTTCTCCAGCTGACCATACTTACTCATATCTGTCCGAATTGATGGTTTCATTCCTCGGAAGGAGTTCAAAAAACACTTGAAAAAAAATCCTTTAAATTTACGGTTTAACCTTAAAAATTCCGGTTTTTCCTTTGCGAAAATAATGAAACAAAACATGATGAATATGCTCATTTTGATTTTCCATTTCGAATTGACGGTAAAGTAATAAATTAAAACAAAATCAATTAATATTTTGTATAAACAGTCTGAAAATTAAGGTTTCAGAATATTTAATTGAATTTAAATTTTATCACATCGTTTTATATTTTCAAGCTTTTTATTAGGACGTACTCAAAAACGCAATGACTTTTTGGCCATTTCAATAGAATACGTTCATGTCATTTTAATCATTTAAAATTTTTTTTGTTGATTTTTCGAACTAATAAACTAAATAACCCTGACAAAATGAATTTAAATCATCATCAACATCGTATTGCAGATCGAGTGTATTTGTTTCATTCGTGTCATCATTACTTAAAATTTGTGAAACATTTTTTTGATTTTAAGAGACAAAAAATTTAGATTTAAATTTTTCTGAGTTGTTTCATCAAAATTCATTTTTTAATTTTATAGAAAATTTATTTAAATTATTCAAATGACGCATGAAAACTCCTTGATTTTACTTTTAATTTTCAAAAACATGACAAAATTTTTATCAATTAAGATAAAACAAAACACACACGCCTGCATATACAAACAACAACTTACACACACTCACCAATCATAATTATTCATTTCACACTCACAAAAACACACTTAACCCCTAAGTACCAGATTTTTTTTCTTAAAATTTGGCATAAAATTTATATATTATGATGAATTATTCATTAATCAATATCTCCTTATCTAATTTTCAGAGTTGAAAGATAACACCTGAGGCAATAGGGTGACGTGCTTACTAGTAGATAATAACTAAACTTCCTGTAAACTCATATTTTCATTTATGTAATAAAAATAAATTTCTTATAGAAAAAAATTATTGCGCACGCGATGTTAAAATTTCAGATAAAAAATATTCCTGAATTTTGAGTAAAAAAAAGAGTAAATGAAAATTAATAAAATTGCAATTCGAACAAGGACAATTGAAAATATGTTTTACCAAATTAAACAATACACAAATAAATTTTTTAAATCTAACTGTAGACATTTTCATTCAATCGAAATAAAACGTTTTTTTCTTTATAATTCTCGTTGATAATGACGATTTGATTGTCGTTAAATTCGTCAAATTCGTAACATTATGATCGATGTACGTACGTATTTGGTCAACGACCAGAACTTTCCTAAATGTGATACGTGATGGCAAGATGGCGGCGATTTGAATACTCATTGAAACACAAAACATCAAACATTCAAAATATTCCTCACAATGTATTTAATTTATTTATTTAATTAAAGTAAAATACAAATAATTATAAAATTAAATATTAAATTTTATATTCCCAGAAAATTAAAACTTACTTTATTACTTTTCAGAAACCGTTTTATTGACTCTGAATTAAATTTTAGTAAACATACCGTAAAATTTATTTTATTTTTACATTAAATTGGGAAAATTTTATTTTAACATATCTTTAACTCTACTTTACGAAATGTAATTATTTAATTGTTAATTTTATCAGATTTTAAATGCAAACATTTTATGAACTCACCAAAGCTCCTAACAGATGGTATACTATACTATAATATTGTAAAATTACATTTACATATCTTAATAATCATTTTTTTGAAAAGAAAAATTATTCTTTTGATATGATATTAAATATAAGTTGTAATATCATATTCTATTCTTTTTTTGCCTTACTTTCTTTTTATTCTGTTTTTTATTGATAATCTTTTCAATTTTCTATAAACATTTTTTTATCAAGTGATTTTATTTTGAGTACTTTATAATTAATTTATTAAATTTCTAATAGAGTTTATGTTATCTCATCTTTATAAACTAAACAAATCTTTAATTAAAATTTATTTTATACTAATTTAATATTTAAAATAAAAAAACTGAATTTGTTTTACAAAATAAAATGTATTTGTTAAATACAAAAATAATTGAAAGTAATTAATTTTAATATTTAAATTATTAAACAATAATATTTATATTTTCCTGTATGGATAAAAAAAATTCATTGAGTTTTATTTTGTTTATTTTTGTATAAAAATGATTTTTTTTATTATTTTATGGATAAAAAGTATTTTCGTTCGTGTTTGAAAAATAATTTTTATCTCATTTTTTATTTAATTAACGTTAAAAAACATAAACTGCCTAATCATATCATTGGCAGATAATCTGATAAAATAACAATAATTAAATTTTTTCCTTAATGTCGGTGGTCTCTTTTATTCTTACAAAGAAGCTGCATCTTTCCGAATAAAGTGTCTTACAACTTGTTGCATCCTCTCTGACGTCTTAAATCAGTCTCATAATGGTTTTGTCGGAAAATGATATTTTCATTATTTTCTTAAAATTTTGATTTTCTTTTTCAAAAATAGATTTTTTTGACAGACGAATATAATTAAATCACAAAAATTTTAGTTTTCTTTCGAAAATAACATTTTTTTCGTTTTTTAAAAATTTAAAAATAGCTATATACTACACAAATTCTTATGTATTCCGACACTTAAAATAATTCATATTAAAAATTTTAAATTATAAATAATATGTACTTATTTGTATTATAGATGAATTAATTTGATATTTTACGATAATCTAAATACAATTCTAAAATAATTTTAAGAAATCAAATAAAAAAGTTAACTAATAAAACTTTCATTCACATTTAAAAATTTGTTTTCAAATTCAAAAGAAAAATATTAAATATTTATTTTTACTTATTTATTTTAAATTTTAATATTTTAAAGGTTTTTCAATATTTTATGGTGTACTTTACAATGCTAATTATACTCAAATGACTATTCGTCGTCACATCCAAAATATTAATTTTTCATCTGGGTGGAAGAAACACATTTCCAAACACTAAACTCAACATATAAAATTCAACATACCTATTTCAATATATTAAATTTAAAATATTCCTCACAGGTGAAATATAGAAGTTTTAAAAATTATATTTAATAAAGGTAATATTAGGTTGGTCGAAAAATAATGGCGGTTTTGGGACACAAACTTCAAAGACGTGCAAATTCACAGAAACAAAAGTTTATTAATCAAAGTATGAACCGTTGGCATCAATACATTTTTGCCAACGAGAAATAAGTTGTTTTATTCCATCAGCATAAAATGCATCGGTTCTCGAAGCGACGAATTCTTGGAAGGCATTTTGAGCATCATTTTGGTTTTTGAAATTTTTTTCACGTAAGAACTTGTACAAATGCCTAAAAAAGTAGAAATCCGTTGGCGATAGGTCTGTTGAATATGGTGGATGAAGCAGAGTTTCATAGCCCAACTCATTAAGCTTTTGAAGAGTCACTTTTGAAATATGAGGTCTAGCGTTATCATGAAGAAGGATGGGACTTTTAGATTGACCAATTCCGGACAAAGGGTTTTCAATGTCTTATGCATTTCATCAATTTCATGACAGTACATCTCCGCTGTGATTGTTTCACTTGGATTCAAGAAACTATAGTGGATGATTCCAGTATCATACCACCAAACTGTCACCATAACCTTACGGGGTGTTACTTTCGGTTTCGGAAAGTGTTTCGGTACTTCATCTTTGTCCAACCACTGTGCAGATCGACGTCGGTTATCATACAGGATCAATTTCTCATCACAGGTAACAATACGATCAAGAAATGGATCGTTCTTATTGCGAAGATGATTGGCAGAACAAATTTCATAGCGTCGGTTCTTTTGATTTTCATTCAAATCATGTTGAACCCATTTATCAAGTTTCTTGATTTTTCCAAGTTGTTTTAAATGATCCAGGACTGTTGAATGACTAATGTCCAACCAATCTGAAAGTTTTCTGATTGTTGTACGGGGATCTGTTTTCACCATTGTCCTCAAATTGTCGTTGTTAACAGCAACTGGACGACCACGACCTTCTTCATCTTCAAGGTTCTCATCTCCATCAGAAAATTTTGTTCCCTTGCCAAGCGCTTTATTGATATTGCGAGCCGTTTCTGATGCTTTACAACCCAGTTTAAATTCTTACAAGAAAATTGCTCGAATTTTAATTTTTTCCATTATTAATTTAGCACTGTAAATATTCTAAAAAATAACAGCAATATGTTAATAATGGCTATATGAATATACAGCTAGGCATAAGATTTCAAATAATATCTAACACTAATACATTTAAACTTATATACATATCAAAGTAAATAAACAAAGTATAAAGCTCAAAAACCGCCATTATTTTTCGACCAACCTAATATTTAAAAAAATATAAATTCAATAGATAAAAAATATTTAAAAGAGATAGTAATAAGAAAACTTAAGTAAAAAAAAGTTCCAAATCTCAGTGAAATAAATAGAAAAATTTATTAAAATTATATTAAAAGTAAAAAAATAATGATTTACATTAAACTACAATAAATCTTTTAATTATTGATTATTTAACAAATGTATTTTTTTAATTTTAATAATAAAATGTAAACAAAAATTGCCGATCGTTTATTATTCTTATGAAGACGAAGAAACAAAAACAAAGAAAAATATTTTGTTCCTTTTTTCATCAATTTTTGTTCGAATTTTCGCACTATTTCTTTTAGTTTTATCATTAGATTTAGTAATTTACTTAATGTCGAATTACATTTTACGATGTTGTTTCTTAACGTTTACCGTCATTCGCTATCCTTAAGTTTCTTTTTCCTAGGCAAAGGTAGTTTGATGTAGAAACTGAATATTACTGATGGTTAATCAGTTTACGTCTCAATCAGTTTTGATGTAATTAAACCAAGAGCGCGTCTGAAAATCACTTTGATAATCCGCTGATAAAAATATTAATAATTGATTTTTATTTTAAAATAAATCATTTATTTTTTATTAGATATGTTAAATTTTCTATATAAAAAAATAAAAAAAAATATTATTTACGTATTTTTTATTTATTTTATTTATATTCTTGAATCAGTAAATGTATACATAATAAATGAGTTCATTTGGTAATTAATTTTGAAACAATATTTCCGAATATTATAAAAAATAATTATTATACTGACAAGGAAAATTGAACAAGTGTACAAATGTGTACAATAATAGAGTAGATAATGTTATTTATACTTAATAAACATTCTCTGTCATAACTAAAAAGAAGAAACGTAAAAATACTAAATTTTTATAAACTTTGAAGGTTTTTAATTTTAGCAACAAGATTTACAACCAAAGGTACAAAGATTATCAAAACTTGTTTTCAACAAATCATTGCTACAATAACAAGTTATTCCTTCTAAAATAGATTTAAAATAACTTTTGTAGGTTGACTTTAAATAACAATCTGCAAAATTTAGTTTAAATTTAAACGTTTGGAGAATTACAACATTCCACGATCAAATATTTACATTGTATTTTCTAACTCAGTGAAAATGGAAAAGATGGCCTTAAGTCAAGGTTTTGCAAGTATTTGCATTGTAAATGCACCAGAAGAATAACTAATTCTCATTGACTCTTGGAATCCTTAAAAAAACTGATATGTATAATTATGTTATGTCTGATAGCAAGCACATCGAAATAATGCGGATACCACTTCCAACCATTAGATTTTATCAAAATATATTTTAGTACTTAAGTATTTATAAGACATTCAGGATTTCAGGTTGAAATTCTACTCGATTATAAAGGATTCATTTTTATTAAGAAAATGTAATAACATATTTATGTATTAAATCTTTGAATCTATATAACTTTCTTCCTTTTTGATTGCGACATCTAATTTTTTGTAGGTATATGTACATATAACTTTATTTATTTTATCAAACTACAAGTTTTCAACGAAATAGATCAGTGACACTTTTTCAACCTTCCTTGTTGTTAATATTGAGCCAGAAAGAATGTTTGAGTATTTTTGTCTGTCTGAATTATAATTCTTAGTGAGATGGTGGATATGATATATATATATATATATAGACGAGTTCAAAAATCTTCTATATTTTTCCAAATTGACCAATAACTGGAAAAATCCATGAAAAATCTTTATTTCGTAATTTGAAATTTCTTAAGTTTTCTATAGCAATTAATCAATTTATCTATATTAATATTTATATGACATTAAATCTCAAATTATTATTTATTTATAATTATATTATTATTATAGTATGACATTACAACTACATTTAGAACATTGATCTGTTTTCCGACATTTCTATTAATATTAGAAGTTGAATCCTCATCCAGATAATCAATAACAAACTCTTGTAGAAGATGTATTGTGGAAGATTGGATCTTTTTTGTAATTATTTGAATAAATTTGTCATTTAAATATTTTTAATATATTTAAAAGGACTTTCAATAATCGAAATTAAAATGAATATTTATTGTTTTCAAAATTATTAGTACAATTTCGTTTATGTAAAATTAAAAATTAAATTAATCAAATAATTTAAAATTTTATAACGATAATAAATTAATAATAAATCTAAATTTAAATTAAACGAATTTTAGATAATAAGAATTAAGAAACACAATCTCAAACAAAAACATCACATTCAAGCACAAAACACCAAGCATTCCTCATTCCTTGTAATTCTTCTTTATCTTCCTATTTAAAAGACTGTAATAAAAGTGTACAAAAAGAAAACTGAAAAATAACTTAATGTTCTTATCGTACAAAGATAGCATAAGCTAAGTTTTTCATTTTAATTCATAGGTTTTCAGTGAAATGATTCTAAAATGAAATACCGAATTTTGTATTAAACTATTTGGTAAATATACCAAACCAACTAGAGAATTATTTTACCTACCATACTTGAAGGAATTAAAAAATGTATCTACAAACAAATAACATTAATACAACGATAATGATAGTTACATTAAAAAAGAAACTTTTTATCTCGAGATTCTTCTTTAATTTAATGGGTAGGACAAATCTAAAACACAAACTCAAGTAAACAGTAGTGATAGGTTTCTGAAGTTTGCAAACCCAATAACACCAGCCGTACTTATGTAAAGAAATACTCATTAAACAAACATACTTGAGTAATTGTGTATCGTTTGTGATTTTCTAACTGTATTTTTTCTAAATAAACAAATTAGTGTACCACTAACTTTAGTTTACTAAAGTGAGCATTCTTATCTTTAATTTAATGTAAAATATAATAAGTTTTAATAATTATGAAAGCCTCATGTTAAGGCAATTTAAGTAAAAATTTTCTGGACTAGAATCTTTAAATTTATGGAAGGTCTTTTTTGCAGCATATTCAGAATCATCAATTTCGACAACTGAGTTCATTGAAAGATTTTTTTTTAAAAAAGATATAAATTAGTCATCTTCAAGCAATAATAATAAATAATATCACATTTTGATAAAACGAAGTCCGGATGAAAATCTTCTTTTAATAACCAAAGTCATCCATTTAAAAATATATTTTAAGACAATATATTTCGACGGTTCTACCGTCATCTTCAGGTCACTAATTAATAATCAATTCACCTGTATATAAGTACAAAAATGATGATTATGTAATCGATTACATGAAATCATGCTAATCAAAAATTCTCAATAAGCTGGTTGAGACTGCCGATTGAACATTGATTTTAGGGCAACGTGACCTAATAAACAATGCTTCACACGACACTCTCCCAATAACTGTCAAAATGCTTACACATAATTTTGAAATTATCAAAATTAACATCACATTTACATTTTTCCTATGTTCTGCAATATTACTCTTACTCTCTTTTCGGTCATGTTCTTGAATTCGTTTACAGATATGACGGGCAGTCTCTCCAATGTATGTTGCATCGCATCCATTACATTTATATTCATAAACAATATCAGAACAAAGTGTTAAAGGTGTAATAGATTTATTACTGAACATATTTTGAATTTTATGAGATCGTGATATAATTTTTAAATTTAATTCATTGTTAGTTGCTTTTAACAATGCATTTTTAAAGTTTATAAATCCTTCAGAATAAGGTTCAATTAAACAATATTTAGGCATATTATTCATATCTAATGATCCTTCGATTTCTTTCTTAGATCCATCAGGAGAAGTCAAACTCTGATTTTTCGAAAAATCTTTCAAAAGTATTTTATCTACTGTTAGATCCGTCTAAATATTTTGTCTTAAAATATATTTTTAAATGGATGACTTTGGTTATTAATATCACATTTTCTTCTTTTTTTAAATATATGAAGAACATTTAGACAAGTCACGTTTGAACTTTTATTACAATCACATTTAGAGGGATTATGACTCTCAGAAAGTCTTTCATCGTTTGTCATCATTCTAATTGGTTTTATTATTTTTCTTTTTAATCATGATTATTCGAACAATTTTTCTAAGTCATGCAGTTTTTATTTTTGAATCGTTCTCCTATTCAACTTGATGATATGCACTCCCCAAGTCGATCGTGCTGAAGTACTTCGCTCCATTTAATATATTCAGCATTTCTTCTACATTTGGCATTGGAAATGCTGGTCTGATTGTGACTTTATTTAATTGTCGAAAATCAACACATATTCGGATAACCTGTTTGTCTTTTTTCCATACGCATACTAGCGGGAAATTCCCCGGGAACTGCATTTTTCAATAATATCATTTTCCTCGTAATTTTTGATAATATCATCTAGTCTTTCCTCAAAGTGTTTTGGCTGTCGGTACGGTTTTACCAGTATTGGTTCTCCTTGCGTTTCAATTTTATGCTTAGTTAGTGTGGTCTTCCCTATATCCCATTTTTCCGCCATAAATATCGTTTCATATTCTATTAATAATTTTATTAATGGTTCATCTATCTTATCTGCGTATATTTCCATCATTCTTTTTAGTCTGTCTCCGTTAGTTAAAGTATCGCCTATTACCAGTACTCCTTCGTTGTATCTGTTTCTTTCTTTAGTTTTATGCTGAATTTATTTAGGAAATCTATTCCTGCAATCATTTCGGGTTCCAAGTCTTTAACCACAAAAAAAATCCACTGTTTTCTGTATTCTTTCAATCTTAATCTTTAGTTGTACTATTCCGCAATTTACTAGTTCCGAGTCGTTAGCACAGTGTATACGTCTTTTTGTTTCCTTTATTTTGACATCCTTCATATTTTTGAGTAAGTCTACTTTAATTACATTGACTTGTGCTCCCGTATCCAATAGACATCGTAATTTTTTATTCTTTATTTGAAATTCTATACTAGATTTCCCTTTCAGTTCTTCGTATTCTATTTTAAATTTTGATATTTTCATTATATCTGTGCTTTGTTTTTATCTTTTCCTGCGATCAAACTGTCACATTTATCATTGTGTATTTCGTTTTCACTATCTAATAATTTCTCTTGATAATTGGTGTAAGAAGAACATTTAGACAAGTCGCGTTTGAACTTTTATTACAATCACATTTAGAGTCATTATGACTCTCAGAAGATCTTTCATCGTTTGTCATCATTCTAATTGGTTTTCTTATTTTTCTTTTTAATCATGATTATTCGAACAATTTTTCTAAATTATTTTTTAAAATATTTAGCCTCTAAAAATATTAATTAAAAGAATAATAGTTTTTACCATTTTTCAATAAATCTTAAAATGATAAAAATATCCTCAAATTATTAAAAATGCATTTAATTTAAATTTTACTAAAAATTATTAAACTTAATTTTAATTGTGTTCGAATAGTCAATCACTTAGAATAGTCAATTAAGTCAATCACTTTTAATTTAAATAAAAAAATACCAATTTCCGTCTGGGTGGGAGAATCACCATTCTAAATTCAACATACTCAAATCAACATACATAATCACTACATTTACACATTCAAACAATTTAAAATATTCCTCACAAAATACTTTCACGAATGTTCAGAAATTCAATATTCATACTCATTTATTTATCTTAATAACTAATTCATCAAATAAATACAATAAAAATAGTTTAATTATTAAACAAAATCGTTGGTTGAGGATTTTAACTTATTGAAATTCCTTCATCTGAAAATGCTTGACATAATCATCCTCAAAGATGCATGGAAAAATTAAATATTTTATTCTATTTATATTGGCATATTACAATGAAAAGTCATCCATGAAATTATTCTTTCTACTAATCTCAAAATATATTTTATTTATATTTTTAAAACGTATTTGCAAAGAAATGCAAATATTTGATTTAATGTAAATCTACGTAATTTGTTTTAATATCAAAGATTTTTTTTCGATATAAATATAAAATATAAACGCTTTTTAATGGATATATAAATAAAGTCATTTTTCTTGATTTACGCGTTTTTATATCATATTATAAAATTATATTATATAAAGATAATATTCATTTGATTTTTAATAATGATAAATATTGAACATAAATTAAAAACTTAAATTTTATATAAAAATATTTAAATCAGGCTCATTTTCATAAAATATTGTTGTAAAAAACCTTTAAAATCATATTAGTCTTTAAAAAACTACGTTTTACGACTTCATAGAAGTTGTGAAGAATTTTTTTGATTTTTTTTAATCTTTGTTGTTTTTGTTTTAGGATTATGTTTCTACTACCAAGATGGAATATTGATATTTTGAATGTTTTGAACAGTCGGATTATTTAATATATATAAAAATGTAAATAACAACTTTAAAATTAAATTAATATATCATAAATAATATTTTTAAAATACATATTTATTTTTTAAATAATTTAAATTATTTTTTAATTATAAATTTTAAATTATTTTATAATAGAATTGTAAATTAAATTGTAATTTAACTTTTTTTGAATAATAAGAAGTTTGAAAATAGAATTAAAAATTTATCAATCCAGAACGATGATTAGCTACAAAAGTTTAGCGGAGCATTGTCCTAGTGGCGATTCAAGTTGTGATATCAATAAATGTATAAAAATTCCAATTAATGTTCTTAATATAGTCAATATCGATAAAGTAGGGATAGCCGAAGGCGATCAAAAATATGTGGCATTATTAGTTATAATGTAAAAATAATTTAGGGTGAAAACTTAATTTGTACAGATAGATAGCATTGTTTATAAAATCGACAGTCAAGGAAAGATTTTGCGTCTAATGGAATCAGATTGACTTAAAGTTTTTATTAACATCAATTTTATATTTTAAAGGTCATCAAAACATGAAGAATAAAATAAAAAAGGTTGTGAACCACTGATTACAAATTTTATAATAATGTATTATATTATATTCAATATTAGTCAATTTTGTTTTAGTATACTTAAGTCTATAAAAACTTTGATATTTTAAGCCTTTTGTAAAATTATAAGAGAAAGAGTGTCGCATATTGATATTACATGAGATTTACAGATTCAGCAATACTCATAGTTTTACACAATTGGCAAAATATAAAAAAAATAACGAAAGTAAATTTGACAATTTTTGTCCTCTAAAAAACATGTCAAGAGAGATGAATATCTATTTCCAGACAAATTTATACTACTTTTTTAACCAATATACTGAAACTATATGAAAAACAGGTCAAATATATACATGCATAACTACTTAAAAAATTTTCAAAAGCAATTTAAAATTTAAAACATTTTAGCTACAAATTAAAATAAAACTGAAAATATTGCTTTGTAGGGATCAATCTTTCGGTCATAAAAAATATTTTTCTATAAAAAGATGCAAAATTTCAAAATATCTTTTAAAGTATAAATTTTATCAATAACCTAAAATATTATTATTTTCCAATAATCAGAAAAGCTTTGAAGTTGATATTTATATTCTTTAGAAAGAGTTTATTTAATTTTATTAAATATCAACAAATTTTATATTGAAATTCTTGCCCTATTGATTAAACTTTTGAGGAGATTTTAAAATATTGTTTTAATTTTTTTTTCTTTTTTTCTAAATTAATGTTTCAATTTGAGTATTAAAATATGAATATGAAATATTTTAACAGATGATTTATTAAACTTAGTGTGACCATCAAAAATGTCTGGATTATCAGTTATATACAAACTGTTACAGACAGACAGACAAACGAACTTTACTGCATCATGCAGTAAAAATATAATATTATGCTTTATTTTATTTTTATTTTATTCATAACACATTTAGTACATTATTAATATTCTAAATTTTGTTTCACTTTCAAAATATGAGTGTAAAATATAATTTGTTTTCAAAACTTATTTCATTATAATAATTATTCATTTTTGAAAATAAATTATTTATTATTGACCAAACTAAATTATCCACATTAACTTAAACAGATAATTATCCAAAAGTCAATTTTCAAATGACAATTTGAACTGACAATATTTATTTCAATATTGCGAATAAAATATTTTGAATTTTTAATCATTTATTTCTTTTGTAAAATATATTCAAATAAAACCATACGAGAAAAATATACGTCAAATAATTTCTTTAAAAATATTTATTATATTAATTATTATAATTTTAGTATTATATATTTATCAAAAATATTTACATGGTACATATTTTTTTATTAAATTGCTTTTATAATTTATTTCATAATTAAGTCATTTTATTTTATTTTTTTATTGTTCTTTATTGTTTAAACAAATAAAGCACATGTTGATTTTCAGTTAAATGTCATTCAAAGATCTTTTCAAAACAAAATTTCGAACATAATAACGATATTCAATGAATAAAAGGTCTTTTTTTTCAAAATAATTAATTGAGTATAAAAAAACGTTATATATTTTAATTTTAAAAATTATAAAAGTTAATTATTTTCAAAAAATATAAATTCAATGACTTAAATTTTATAATTATGATCTTCTAAAATGATAAATAAATGATTATTTTATTAGTAGTATTTAGCTAAATTGAATTTTAGATAATAATATAATTTTTATTGATATTTTATAACTCAGAAAATTTGTATCACAAAACCTTTTAATGTACAAAATTTAGCGGTATCAAATTATATATAAATTAAGTTATTAAAATGACATATTTATTTATGACACTTTACTTAATTTTAAAACAGTCTTTCCGTAAACAGTAAAATTCGTTATTCGATTCGGCAAAATCAGTCATATGAGTCTTCAACTCCTTAAGCTTGACAAAATCTTAAGTTTTACTTTGAGACTCCATGTTCCAAAAATTATTTTGGACAAGCAAATTCAAATCTAATGAATATGGGATTTGAGGTACTATATTCTCAACAAAATCTTGGAGCAGCTGTTGTATGGGGTCGAGCGTTATCATGCTTCCAAAATACATGTTTACTAGGAACTCGCTAAATACGTAGTTTTTCAAAAAATAATTAAAGTATCGAATATATTTGTCAACATTCATCGCCCTTAATCTTTCAGTTTTTTGATCTAATAATCTGTAATAAAATTCACATCTAAAATAATCAGAAATTTCCGGTTTCCATCATCATAAACCGAATTCCATTTACGAACTGCGTTCTGTGTTCAAAATAACTTTAGATATATCCAATTCTCACAGTAAACTTACAATCTCTCCTTTAACTCTCTTTTCTCCAAAATTTGTTGCCAGCGCCGACAAATTTCAAAATTATTTATTCTATGTTCTTCTGACAGCTGATTAAGAATCCATTTTGAAATAACGTTTATCAAGCATAATTCTTCGGCGAGAAATCTTTAAACAAAAAAATTTAGGTAATACAGTAATATATTTATTTCTCTACAAGATACGCACCTATTTTAATTTACCAATTTGCTCATTCACGCAATTCTTTCACCAGCTTTTGAATTTCACTACTCCCTAAAACTTTTGAACTCCTTTGACTGTTTATGTACTCTTCGTAAACTACTACTTTTACCATACTCATCAGTTTTTAATAAATCATACATCATATTTAAGAGTTTAGACTCAAAATTTTAACGATAAATTTCACCTGATCAACACTCCTTACCCTTGCGTAATAAGAATTCACTACAGAATTCAAAAAATATTCACTCTAAAAACTAAATTTAAATTTAAAAACTTATAATAAATTATTCAAATATTCAAATATTTATGCAGCATTGATTAATTGTATTATTTAGAGACCCTATGCACAATTCAGTTATTAATGAAAAAAAAAACTAATATACGATACAAAATATATATAATTATATTAAATTTCATTAATGTTTTAGTTAGTGTCTTAGTTTTATTATTTTTTCGTAAAGAAAATACAGCCAAAATCAATCATATTTATTTAATTATTATTTAATATATAAAAAACATTGGATTAGTTGAAATGATATTTAGAAAAAAATATTAATATGAAATTTAATGAGGAAAATCCGCGATGGGAACTAATGGAAAAAAGTGTACTTTTCTTTAAATAAATTTATTTTGCTGCAAATTAGGGAATGATTTTATCAGTTAATTGAAAACAGATATTTCTCTTGAATAAAGTTGTCAATCTGCAAATAATTATTCTTTCAACATTATATCAGATGTGCTTTAGAAAAATGTTTTTATTTCTATTAAGAAAAAAAAATTCTCAGACACATTTCTCAAGTGATTGTTTAATTTTCTTTTCTTAATTTTCAGCCAACCGTCAGTCATGCGAACACTGCGAACGATATTGACGTATGTAGCGCTGATTCTGGTCAAGGAGCAAGTGTTGAAGATGTTGCGGGAAATTATTTCAAAGGTAAGTTTTAGTAAATGCTTTCAAAGAAACAATTGGAGTCTGTCTGCACTGTTAAAAATGTTTTATTACTTCATAGAAATATTTCAAAAATGACGATAAATGATAAGTAATTTAAAGATTTTGTGCTCACTTTTTGATATTTACTCGGAAAGGATAATGAAATATGAAGGGATCAAATCTTTTGAACCTAAAATCAATGTGCAAATACCATCTCCTTCAACTTTTTTGAAAGTATTTTCATAATTTGTAAATAACATAATCATAACATAAACATTGATTTGATATTAAGTTGGTCGAAAAATAATGGCGGTTTTGGGACACATACTTCAAAGACATGCAAATTCACAGAAACAAAAGTTTATTAATCAAAGTATGAACCGTTAGCATCAATACATTTTTGCCAACGAGAAACAAGTTGTTTTATTACATCAGCATAAAATGCATCTGTTCTCGAAGCGACCAATTCTTGGAAGGCATTTTGAGCATCATTTTAGTTTTTGAAATTTTTTTTCACGTAGGAAGTTGTACAAATGCCTGAAAAAGTAAAAATCCGTTGGCGAGAGGTCTGGTGAATATGGTGGATGAAGCAGGGTTTCATAGCCCAACTCATTAAGCTTTTGAAGAGTCACTTTTGAAATATGAGGTCTAGCGTTATCATGAAGAAGGATAGGACCTTTTCGATTGACCAATCCCGGACAAAGGGTTTTCAATTTCTTATGCATTTCATCAATTTCATGACAGTACCTCTCCGCTGTGATTGCTTCACCTGGATTTAAGAAACTATAGTGGATGATTCCAGTATCACACCACCAAACTGTCACCATAACCTTACGGGGTGTTACTTTCGGTTTCGGAAAGTGTTTCGGTACTTCATCTTTGTCCAACCACTGTGCAGATCGACGTCGGTTATCATACAGGATCAATTTCTCATCACAGGTAACAATACGATCAAGGAATTGATCGTTTTATTGCGAAGATGATTGGCAGAACAAATTTCATAGCGTCGGTTCTTTTGATTTTCATTCAAATCATGTGGAACCCATTTATCAAGTTTCTTGATTTTTCCAAGTTGT